>JABCQV010000198.1:0-62305 GCA_013186375.1 Fusarium aywerte
CAGCTAAAATAACATAAAATTGCATTTATATACTAATAAATGGAATTTAGATTCAGAAGGTAGTAAATAGTTGCGTCAGAAGTCTTATGTCACCCCCTAGATAGGACGTTTAATTGCTGTAAACCTCGTCTGCACTGAATTTAATTGCATTTGATTTAGCTTTCATTGGTTTTTCGCAGACAATGCCACCTCGACTATTAACTACCGAGGTGCCTACTTGTATTCATGCATAACGAAGACACGGAGACGGACGAGTAAGGACAGAGAGACCTTACTTGTGACAGAAAGGTAACCGGAAATACATCAGCTCAGGCAGTATGTAACAGTGGAGGGGTACCTGAATGACTCGGAGCTACACAAACAATGAGGAGTCCGTTCACGTCCATTCACGTCCATTCACTGTATGTAGCAGCTCCTCATAATAAGACCCAATCTTGAAACAAGGCAACTGATCTGTAACTAACAGAGTTGATTGTTTCAATCATTGATTCCTCTCTCCTTAGCAAAATCATCATCCCCTCTGTAATCCTCTTTTTTTTTCGTATCTACGGTGCAACGTTGACATCCATGTTCTTACACTGCGACTATATACCCCAGCATATTTGATCCCCTTACTTGGTACTAAATAATTTAACTGCCCATCCACTACTGTACACTACGGTGCGGCGCCCACACTGCCGTCCCCGTCACCACTTTCACCCCCAAAAAGCACAGAGGCCGCCATCAAACAGGTGGGTTTTATGGTGGATCACTAGCACTGGCTTGTCCGCCGTTGGCTCCCTGTCCTCCAGTTCATACAGTACAGTAGCACCTCGACGTGGATTGGGATTGGTCGTGACTGCCTTGACTCTTTTACCTGCGACGAGTTCAGTGCCTGGCCTGGATCGTGAACCTACAACTCCCTCCAAAAGTTCATCACTAGAGGGCTACACCCCCCCAAAAAACCTCTCGAGACGGCGACCGCCCATTGTCTGCGATAACCATCCCCATTGTCGTTCGTGCTCTCCTCGATCAGTCGACGACTTCGGGACCAAGGCCTGAGATTTGCCGTTTTGTTCATCCGGCCGCCTTGTCCGACGCCCCCTCGAGCCCAAACTCGCAAAACCCCGACACGACATTTGGCAGAACCAACTCCTCGAATTCTTCTAGAACATTTCTCTAGCTGCATCAACAGGCGCTACCCCGTGAGGGTATTCGCAACGCAGCATATACGGACGATTTTCGCCCACACCCCCTCAACATTATCCTAGCTTCTTAAGGGGACGTATTGGCGTCGACTGACGGCGGCGCATCCGTCGAAGTCGGCTGTTGATACGCCTAATAACGAGCTTCCAGACTCTGGCGCTCACCCAACTGCTGGTAATATTCTCCCCCCATCAGGCGTCTCCCTTTAAAACCCGGTTCGTCTCCTGACATGCACCTTGTAAAGTATCCGCTACCATGTCCAACTACGGTTACGACCCTCGAGGAGCTCCTCAACGACCGCCACAAAGGGGATACGGCGATGACAACTACGGTCAACGAGATGCCGCCTTTTCCAACATCTTCGGAGCGGCTCCCCCTCCCGGTCGATCTCAAACTATGACTTCGTCTTCCTCCATGCCTCCGTCCATGATGGACTCTGGTCGCACTCAGACCATGTCCTCCATGTCCTCCGGTATGCAGAGGCAGCCACCGCCTCGTGCTCCCCCGGGTCATTATGGTGATCACCCAAACGCCGGTAGAACCCGAACGATGGACAGCAACAGCATGATGGGAAATGGTTATTATCCTAGCCAACGTTCAGCATCTGGTGGCCAGCAAATGCCACCCCATTATATGCAGCAGCAACAACACCACCAGGCTAGACGTCCATATCCTGGACCTGGGCCTGGAGGGCCGGCACCTCCGCGAATGGATCCAAGAGGCCATCCCCCTCCGCAAGCACCTGGTCCTAGGACGCCAGCTCAGCGCTTTTACCAGGGAGGACCAGCACCTGCTATGAACAATGATCCTTATCGCTCACAGTCACTTGCCTCTGCTCCCCGACAGCCAATGTATCATCCTCTTCCAGGCGCATACCAGCAGCAGGCCCCCGCAAACCACCTTCGCCAGGCCCCATACGCGCAGCAGAACTCGGCGAGGACGACAGCTCAGGGGCGAATTGTGCCAGAGCGTCAAGAGGATCGTACTATGTCTTTGACTGGCAACTATCAACCCCAGAGCATGGACGCCCATCAAACTATGAGCGGCCGAGTCATACCTAACAGGCGAGCACCTACCGAGCTGCCGGCCACCAATGGCTATCCTAATTCGATGCCTCATGCTCCAGGAGCACAAACCCGAACGTCCAGCATGGTTTCGACTAGTGGTGGTGGCGATCATGGTAGGACAATGTCGATGGCCTCTACCATAGCACCAACCATCGCTCCCTCCGAGTCAGATGCTTCCACTTTGGCTCAGCGGCCTACCAGGAGCAAGTCAATCGAAAGCGAACGACCCCCAACTGCGACCAAGATTCGACCCCCCCTTGTATATCCAGCCCTTTTGTCTCGAGTTGGAGAATGCTTCCGTAAGAAGATCATTGTCGGCGACCGCACCAAGAACGAATTGACCTACAAGAATGCTTTCAGCGGATCTGAGGCAGTGGATGTCCTATCATACATTATCAGAACTACCGACCGTAACCTGGCTTTACTGCTTGGACGAGCTCTTGATGCCCAGAAGTTCTTTCACGATGTCACCTACGAGCACCGCCTACGAGACTCCCAATCGGAAATGTATCAGTTTAGGGAGACACTGATGGACGAGCCAGAAGACAAACCTGCGGTTAACGGTGTCTTTGTCCTCCTTTCCGAATGTTACTCTCCGACTTGTACTAGGGATCAGCTCTGTTATTCTATTGCCTGTCCCCGGCGCTTGGAGCAAGTTTCTAGGCTCAACCTCAAGATTAACCCGGGTTTGCGGAAAGAGGATGCTGTCAACGCTGTCGATGACGAAGCCGACCAGACTGACGAACAGAAACTTTGGATCAACTCAGTTCCTAAGGAAGTTGCCGAAAAGGTCGGAGATAATGAGAAGAAGAGGCAAGAGGTCATCTCGGAAATCTGCTACACCGAACGAGACTTCGTCAAGGATTTGGAATATCTGCGAGACTTTTGGATTTTGCCTTTACGATCAAAGGCTTCACCAGTACCTATCCAGCGTCGTGAAAAGGTTGTCAAGACAATCTTCAGCAACATCATCGACCATCCCAGCATTCATACCGTCAGTTCCCGATTTGCCTCTGGCTTGACGACTCGACAACAGAAGGAGCCTATCGTACACAACATCGGTGACATCTTCCTGGAATACGTTCCTCAGTTCGAACCCTTTATTCTGTACGGTTCGAAACAGTTGGAAGGAAAGTTTGAGTTTGAGAACGAAAGATCGGTGAACCCTTACTTTGGCAAGTTTGTGGACGAGATCGAAAGGCGTAAGGAATCGAGAAAACTGGAGCTGAACGGTTATTTGACTAAGCCAACGACCCGTCTGGCTCGTTATCCCTTGCTACTCGAAAACGTCTTGAAGTACACCGAGGATGGCAATCCTGATAAGGAGGATATCCCCAAGGTCCTGGTTATGATTCGAGACATTCTGGGCCGAGTCAACGCAGAGTCCGGAAAGGCTGAGAATCGATTCAACCTTAGAAGGCTTCACGAGCAGCTTCGATTCAGGCCTAATGAGAGGGTAGATCTTCGGCTCACTGAAGAGGGCCGCGAGATGGTCTTCAAGTGCCAGTTTAAGAAGACAGTCACCGACCCTCCCGAGATTACAGCCTTCCTCTTCGATCACGCGGTACTTCTGGTTCGTATTAAGCAAACAGGCAAGGCCGAAGAAATCAAAGCATACCGTCGGCCCATTCCTTTGGAACTTCTCGCAATTAAGGAAATGGATGAAGTTATTCCGAAGGATGGCAACATGAAGCGGACTTCGTCAAGCTTGATTCCCTCAATCCGTAACAATGTCAACAACGACCCAGCGAGAAAGGAAGGCTGGCCGATCACATTCCGCCATCTTGGAAAAGCCGGCTATGAACTGACGCTTTTTGCATCGAACCAGGCGACACGCCAGAAATGGCTTGAATTCATCCACACCGCACAGGAACGTCTTCGATCCCGTGCTGACTTCTTTAACACCACAGTTATCTCAAGCCGATTCTTTGCTGGCACCAACCGAGTTAACTGTGTTACGCCATTTGGTAAGCTCGCATATTGTATAATAGAATTTTTGTCAACTAACATGGGTTCAGATGGCGGCCGTAAACTCCTATACGGCACAGACAGCGGAGTTTACCTATCCGATCGTAAGGTGAAGGATCAGGTACCACGCCGCGTGTTGGAGACTGCCAGTGTCACTCAGATTGACATTCTGGAGGAGTACCAACTTCTCTTGGTCTTATCCAACAAGACACTACAATCCTATCCCGTCTCAGCCCTCAACCCTGATGAACCTGCATTGTCTAGGAGGCCTAAGAAGATCCAAAGCCATTGCAGTTTCTTTAAGACGGGAATTTGCTTGGGCAGGCATCTGGTCTGCTGTGTCAAATCATCTGCTCTTTCTACTACGATCAAGGTCTTTGAGCCTAACGACGCCATGACCAAGGCCAAGAAACAGAAGGGTATAGGCAAGTTTATGAGCGGCGGACACGATGAACTTAAGCCGTTCAAGGAATTTTACATTCCCACCGAGTCGTCGTCCGTTCACTTCCTTAAGTCCAAACTCTGCGTTGCCTGCGCTCGTGGCTTTGAGGTCGTTTCCCTCGAGACCCTTGAGACGCAATCGTTGCTTGACCAGGCTGATACCTCGCTCGATTTTGTGGCCCGCAAAGAAGGAGTTAAGCCAATCCACATCGAACGACTTAATGGGGAGTTCTTGCTTAACTACTCTGAATTCTCCTTCTTTGTTAACCGCAACGGATGGAGGGCTCGACCGGAATGGCGAATTGACTGGGAGGGTACACCGCAGGGCTTTGCCCTCAGTTACCCCTGGATTCTTGCTTTCGAACCGAACTTTATCGAGCTCCGTAATATGGAGAACGGTGCTGTGCATATTGTTCCTCGCAAGAACATTCGTATGCTGCATAGCAGTACACATGAGGTGAGTGAATCTTATGCTAATGCTATGATCGTGTTTCAGAATGCTAATACGAACTACAGATTTTATTTGCACATGAAGATGAAAAGGGAGACGACGTTGTCGAAGCCATCGATTTTTGGAAAAGCAACCGCAAGTCAGAATTACTCGGTTCATAACACTAAATAACTCCCGGTTCCAGTAATGGGGCGTGTTTTCCTGGAACGGTTTTTTTTTCTCTCTTCTCTTCTTGTATTACTTGGTGGCGCCCGGGTGCTGTGGCGTCAATCATCCGTGGCGTGAGATACTCGCAAGAGTGTTGACGGTTTTCGGCTTCTCTTAGGATCTTCTGTATTAGAGGGGATGTAAGACATCAAGCCGCACTTCGAACTGCTCTGGATGTTGCTACAGCGCTTATTGCTATACGGACAGTCGAGTCAACACATAGCAAGACTTGACAGCTGGTTACGCTAGAGGAGCGGATCAGGGAGAGGGCGTCGCCAAGATGTTTGAGGTATATGAGGTGTAGACAGGAGATGAAGCAGACGATAGTGCTGGGTGAGGATGAGACCAGACGATGAGATGGAAAAGAGGCAGAAGGGAAAGGATATCGTAGCTTGTACTCTGGAAGGATGAGCGATGTTGAACGGGAACAGTATGGCGTGGCCTGACATGGCATCGCATCGCATTGCATGACATGACGTGGCAAGGCATCGAATATTGGAGCTTTTTACTAAAGAATGGAGCGAGCGTCGTGAATAATGGGAATGGTAAACCGCGATACTATAGCAGATGGGATACATTCACAGAATTGTAGTAATTGGGCCCGACTATATGTGTGTGATGTGTATGTGCTTGTAATTGTACTGTAGCTTATTATATGTATGATACCTAGTACTTACTAGACTAGTAGTAGGTAATCTAAGTTTATCTTGTTCAGCATTTGAATGTGAATCTGGATCTACAGTCCCCCCTGTATGTCTTAGCCGCAACGTTGGTGACCCCCACTATAAATTATCCAATCCCACTGTCTGCGACCCTGACATTTACATGAGCCATGTGGATGTCTCGTCCGTGGCTCGACAAGACTGGTGGTAATAACTGTTTCAGCAGGGTATTAAGAGGGGATATGATTGATTCACTGTAACTCCTTGACATCAAATATCATCTTTTTCGGCCCTTGATAGGGGACGGCCTCACCGAGTTTCGACTTGTCAAGACCCAGGGCCTCGCCTAGATTAGTAAAAAGTACCTACAGTACAGTACCTTAGTAAGTAGGTAGGCACCTGACTGAAGTCCCGGGCGTCATGGTTAGTAACTTGGGTCGTGGTGGATGTCAGTGCTCGATACAGATTTGCATAATTAACTTATCTATCTCCAATTGCATGTGACATCACCTCGACTCGACTCGTACCTTTAGCCATCTACTCATTCTTTTTTTTTTTTTTTTTTCCTTCCTTGCGTTAATCAATCCCTGGTATTTGCCACTACTAAACTTTTATACTGAGATAAGGCGTGCATC
Organism: Fusarium aywerte; assembly: GCA_013186375.1. Lineage (NCBI taxonomy): Eukaryota > Fungi > Ascomycota > Sordariomycetes > Hypocreales > Nectriaceae > Fusarium > Fusarium aywerte. The sequence continues at coordinate 6,617 of JABCQV010000198.1, forward strand.
GCGACAATCGACACGCAAAGATTGTTGCGATGGCTATTCCCTTTATTGGGAGGCTTCGCCCGTAAGTTTTTCCCCTATCCATTGACGTTTGAGTGGCTTCCATGGTCAGCGAGGCTGACATTCGCTGTCTGCCTACCTTGCATACGCCGATTTTTACTAATCTTCAATCGCCTTAGCTACGAGTATCTTGCTCTCGTGGGTTCATTTCTTCTCGTCGGTCTCGAGGCAGTCATTCGAGTCTTGACATTGGCGTTGCGTGAGTCGCAGACCGACTTCAAGCGGTGTAGGGACTTTACTAACCACAACATTCAATCGCAGCCCCATTTCTCGTTTCGCTTTTCTACAGGGCTTCTAGGAGGCTCTTCAACAGGTTCTCTGCTCCTGCGAGGAGAAGAGCAGAGAGTAAACGTAAATGTCAGCACTTTTTCCCCCGTTAGCTTGAGGTTTAGACTAATATCATAGTTCAGCGGTATCCACTTCGGTTCGAGATGCACCAGACTTTGTCGAGCTGTGTCGCATCTGGGGCTATGAGGCAGAAGAACATATTGCTCAGACCAAGGATGGCTATCTTCTAGGTCTTCATCGACTTCAATGGAGAAAGGGCGAAGAAGGCCAGAAGGTAAACTACGGACCAACAAGTTTGAAGAAGAAAGTCATCTATATGCACCATGGCCTTCTCATGAATTCTGAGGTTTGGGTTTCTCTCACTGACGAGCAGAGGTGTCTTCCGTTCGAGCTGGTGGAAAGAGGATATGATGTCTGGGTGAGTTTTATCTTAGCGACACGATTAATCCCCAAAGTATTATACGTCAACTAACAGCTAGCAGTTTGGCAACAACCGGGGAAACAAGTACTCCAAGAAATCGATTCACCATTCCCCAACCTCTAATGCCTTTTGGGATTTCTCCATCGACGAATTTGCCTTCCATGACATCCCAGATAGCATCAGCTACATCCTCGAGACCACCCAGCAGGAGAGTCTCTCGTACATCGGCTTCTCACAGGGCACAGCTCAGGCTTTTGCCAGCTTAGCTATTCACCCCAAGCTCAACAACCAGATCAATGTCTTCATTGCTCTCGCTCCTGCCATGGCTCCAGCCGGCTTGTCTAGTGGAATTGTCGACGCGCTCGTCACGGCATCGCCTTCTGTTTTGTTCCTCCTGTTTGGTCGTCGCTCTATTCTTAGTTCTGCGACCATGTGGGAAACCATTCTTTACCCGCCCATCTTCAGCAAGCTTATCGACATGGGACTGTCGTTCTTGTTCAACTGGCAAACTCTTAATATCTCGGCGAGCCAGAAGTTGGCAGCGTACCCTCATCTATATTCCTTCACGAGCACTAAGAGTGTCGTTCACTGGTTCCAGATCATTCGAAACAAATGTTTCCAGATGTACGACGACGACATTCACCAGCCCATCAGCGTCACATCGGCCAGAAAATACTCCAAGGTTGCCAAGTACCCTACTCGAAATATCAAGACACCCATTGTTCTCGTTTACGGAGGCAGCGACTCCCTGGTGGATATCAAGGTGATGCTGAAGGAATTGCCACCTCAGACTGTCGCAACCGAAATTCCCCACTACGAGCACCTTGACTTCCTCTGGGCAAGAGACGTGGATACTCAGGTCTTCCAGCACGTCTTTGATGCGCTTGACAGCTTCACCGATGCGGAGCATACAAAGGAGGAATATGATCGATACTATGTCAGCCGACAAGAGAGTCTTCTAGGTTCAGGATATGCATATGCACATGTCCATGCTCGTCATGGTAGCGAAAGCGAGTCTTCGACTCTTACTCCGAGTCTTGAAGGCACGAACGGTATCCAGCTTGCGCTCGTCCCCCAACCTCACCGAGCACGAGAACTCGCTTCCGGAATTCCATCGCCGAAGAACACAACACGACACAGGGTGAACTATTCCATTGATAAGACAGGAGATCCGCCAGCTACGCCGACATTCCAGATCGAACCTGCTGAGCCTGCTGAACCTGCTGAACCTGCTGAACCTGCTGAACCCCCCGCAGGCCGAGAATCGCTGGAGGAGGGTGTCAAGACCCCCATTGCAGTCAGGGTTAAGGCTGGTGTTAAGCGCAGCGGGAGCGTTGGGAGCAACATCAGCCTGGACGGCATGCGAGAAGGTCGTGGCATCACCATCGGAGCGGCTAGAGTCGCCGGTGGTGTGGTGACCACGAGCGGCGCCAGCGGAACTTATGGAGAGGGCAGTCCTGGAAGGGAAAGCGGCTCGGACAAGAAAAAGAACAAGTAGGTTGTTAATTGGAAGCAAGCGGATGTTGGAGAAGGGAGGTCGAGTCATATCATTTTGTGTCTTTGATGCCGATACCTGAGATACCACGCTTATCTTTTTCTCTCTTTCTTTTTCGAGGAAGCAATGATGTCAAACAGCTTAACTGACATATACAACAATAATCTAGGATGACATTCAATGTCTTTTCACGATTTATGTAATCCACGTTGCACAAGACTGTTTGCTGAAATTTGCATGTACGGAGCCACGAGAAACGAAATTGTATGAAGCACGAACCAGATTGAAGGAAGCATTCACAGCTATTGTATCTAAAACACCTGTCCGGGGTCGAGTACATTGAGGAGATGTCTCTCCTCTGCAGTAGGAAGCCGAAAAGGAATGATGGTGCGAGAAAGGGTGTGTGGGTCAACTGCGAGGCTCTTTGATCCTTCAGACCGACTTATACAATGCGGCTGAAGTGAGCGAATCCTCCAAACTAAGACAAAAATGGGTCAAAGTTTTATTTCATATAACAAATTGTCAACATATTCAACGGACTGGTCGTTTCCCGGTTCACTAGGGCCGACAGAACTCTATATCAAAGGACTAAGGACCTAACTCTAGTATTACTTGAAATACGAAATACGACGGAGTTCATTCCCGATAGTATCCTCCAGTTGCCTGCATGGTTTCTTGTTATAAATCTTCGATAGTCTACTAACGATGAGATGGTTGATCCTAATGTCAGAGTTAATGCAATGTTGCAACGCCCCGGCGGAGCGAAGAGAGAGGTCGCCGATTCTGAGCAGCAACGTAACCGACGCACACCTATAGCCTTGTGGTTTTCAAACGACATTTCATCCTTGCTTTACCTTTCAATATTTTACAAGGGTCCCTCTTTAGCGTTGATTGTAAGGGCTGTCTCATCTTGCAAGCAAACTAGAGCATTCGACCAGTCACTTTCAAGCTGAGATATGAGAGCATAGTAAGACGGGAGAACAACCAACTCCATTCAAAAGCATAAAAACTGGCTAGCCCCTGATCCTCTGAAGAAAACAAATACTTTCTCGTTCCACTCTAACATCTGTCTGGTTATCCATCATGTCAACATACGTTCCGGACCTCACCAATCAGACATGGATTGACCAAGGTGGCCTCTTTTACTACTGTTTCCAAAACCCCAAGTCTCAGTACTGCAAAGATATTCCCGGATACTACCAGTATAGCATTGACCTCACTCCCAATGCTGCCTTCCTCGCCATCTTCGCTGCTTCGTTGGTCGGCTTCATCATCACTTGGATTGTCACTCGCAGAGGCACCGCGTTCAACGTTGCTCTGATCCTCGGTCTCATCTGTGAGGTCATTGGCTATTCTGGACGTATATTGAGCTGGCAGAACCGCTGGAGCGAGAATCGTTTTCTTGTATAGATCTGCTGCTTGACTATCGGGCCTGCGTTCATGGCTGCTGGAATATACCTCTGTCTTCGAAGGATTGTATCAGCGTTTGGAACGGAGAACTCGAGACTACCTCCAGAATACTATACTCGAATAGTAAGTTTGACTGAGCTTGGAGTTAGTGTTTTGGAGGTTCATGACTGATAGGTTTTTTCCCTTAGTTCATCCCTTGCGATGTCGTGTCTCTTGTACTTCAAGCTCTAGGAGGTGCCCTGGCCTCAATCGCTTCTCATCAGCACAAGAATACCGATACGGGATCAAACATCATGATCGCTGGTCTCGCCTTCCAAGCCATAACAATCCTCAGTTTCATCGCATGCTCAGTCGACTTTGCCCTTCGAACCATCCGTCGTCAACGTGCTCTCGGCAACGCAGCCTTCGACCAACGTCAAGAAATTGCCAAAGTTCGCAACTCGCCCCGGTTCAAAGCCTTTCTTTTGGCTCTGTCGCTTGCAACTTTCTGCATCCTCTGGCGAAGCGCCTTTCGGGTTGCGGAGTTGTCCAGAGGATGGGAGGGCCCTATCATGGGCGATCAGTACATGTTTGTTGGCTTTGAGGGAGTATTGATTGTGGTTGCCGTCGTGGCTCTCAACGTCTTTCATCCTGCAATCTGTATGCGGGAGCTGCTGGAGCTGGATGATGGCGGTCTCAAAGGGCTTTGGGGCTTCCGTAGTCACAAGAGTAGGAACATTACTAGTGAAGATTCGGTTGAGTATGATAGAAAGACACCGGCATCTAAGACTATGGTGGTATAGGATAGGCACGGACATTTGACTATTTGCGTGACCTTTCTATTTGGATAAAACCAGGATATGAAGGGGTACCTCTGAGGTGTGCAGTATTAGGAATCCCGAGTGTATTTGAATTTCGGTTATATCAAACATTTATCCAGTGCCAAATAACTTTTGTAAGTGCTCAACTGCGTCTTCTATCATTTTATATCCTCGGTCTATAACCCCGTGAAGAGAAAGAATAGAATGCGTTCCACCTTGTACCACCAAGGTTTCGATATCAACTCCCAAACCCTTCAACTGCTGACCAAACGCCATGGCCTCAGGAGCAAGCAGGTCCATCTCTGCAACTGCCATCCACGTTTTTGGGAGTTTCTTTAGAAGGACCTCTGGGGCTAGGTTAGGGCTTGCGTCCCATCTTGAACGATGGTTGTCTTGGGTAAAGTAGAGCTTGCGATACCACTCCATTCGCAAGGGTGTAAGCCATGGGGCGGTCTCTGCATTGGCCCTCCAGACTCCTTCGGCAGTAGCAGTATTATCAACAACTGGTATGAAGAGCAGTAGTGACGCTGGAGGATGGGCTACAGTATTTGGGAATGAAGGTCGTGCTGTTGGGAGAGCGATCTCTGGGTTCGATGCAGAGATCGCAGCAACGATGGCTAGATTGGCGCCAGATGAAGTTCCACTAATGGAGATACGAGATGTATCTATGTTCTGTAGTTCAGCTGGAGAAGACGCAACCCATCTCACGGCGTCAATGGAATCCTCGACTGCAGCTGGGAAGGGGTTTTCAGGGGCTAGACCGTAGTCGACACTAACAACTACACAACGGGCTCCTAGTTGAAGTGTTAGTGTGCCACAATGAGAGACGAGCAATTAGAGACATACTCTCGCAGGCCCAGCAACAGAGATCTGTGCCGTTGTTCAATCCTCCTACGGCCCAGCCACCGCCGTGAAACCAGACGAGGACAGGCCAGCCTCGCTCATCACACTGGCCTGTAGGAGTGTAAACCCTCACCCTGAACCTACCAACGTCGTAGTCATCAATACTTCCCACAGGAATAGGTTTCGTTCCTCCTGGTGGCAGAGACACCTTCCTTGTTCTGGTTGACCCATCCCAGGCTTTGATCTCATCAGGTTCGATATACTGCAAATGTGCCTCATGATAGGCGACATATTGAGGATCTAGACGGTCTCGGATAGCAGGGTGGAGAGGCTGCCAGATGTTGCGGTGTGCATCGTCTGTCATGTCAACTGTAATTCTGAGGTGACAATCTAGAAGTTTTGGAATATGTTTCAAAGAGCCTTGGTGTATTACGTTGCACGTGCTTGAGGCTATTGATTCTTGATTCTTGACTTGAGCTGATTCAGGTTGTTGATTCAAGGGTTTAATGTGAAACCGAGTTTATTGAGTTAAAACCCCCACCATTAAGAGACCCGCAGACTTGATTGTGGTGGTGGTAGTAGCAGCAGTGTCTTCTGTATCCGTACAAAGACTTTACTTAACAAGATGGTTGACATATTTTCAAGTTACGGTAGAGCCTGTTGTTATACAGCCTCAGTTTGATATATTCAAGTCAAGGTCATCCCAGCTTTTAGCAATTGAGTTCAGTTCCGATTCCGTATCCGTAGTGCCGGTGATGAGTGGGGCAGCCGAATCGCCGACGCCGTTATCTGTATACGTACTGTACTTATTATCAAGTATCCACCGGCTAAAAGTTTCTCTGTCATCCACAAGAGAAATACCTAAAATAATCTTCATATGACCAAGGGAAGTGGGAATGCGGTAGCTGTAACTTGGAACGCAGGATAAGGTAAAGCCATGGAACGACGATTGTGTTAGCACGTTTGAGAAGGGAAATCAAGTCAGCCTGCAGTACATCCAGTAACTTTACTGTTGTTGAAGTGGAGAGACAGTTTAGCAATTTGTTACAGCCAACTGCCAAGTCGTTGCGACATGACATGACATGGGTCATGTGGATTAATTTGGAGCGAGATGAATTTAGCTTGGGTATCATCCGAGGCACTTTAAAAGGGAGCCTAACGTTAAACGCAGGGTTGATTCAATATTTTTTTTACATGGGAATGTTGCTAACTAGTATTGTGAAAAGAGAGGAAATACCATGATAATAAGAATCGTTCGGCCTGTGACTGTAGGGCTGTGGTTTAAAGGCGGCTGACATGCTTCGGTCGTTCCGTAATAGGTGGAATTACCCCAAATATATGCAGTCAGATGAGTATGAGGTGTGGAATACATCATACACACATGTTACCACGAAATCAGCCCTACAACGGTATATATGTTGATGTAGAAATGGTTCTGACATGTGTTGTTGAGTCGTCAAATGGTATCTTCTTACAGTATGCATCAGATTAACCTTTGACCAGAATTCTAACTCTCGGGTAGACGCTAAAATCGATAAGATAAAGAACAAACAAGCAAGCAATAGAGGTTTAAAAGTCTATTTATTAGGTAGGTATGGTTTGTTATCAACAGCGACGGAATAATCAAGAGGCTGTCCTCTGAGTTAAAACGATAAACCGTCAAATCTCAACTCCAAAATCTAGATATGCATCCTTTTGTCCAATAGAATTCTCGACTCGAGCTAAAGAAGCTCTGCTCAAATACGAGCAGCTTTCGTATATTACGCCATCCCTGACGTAGAGTAGACCAGACTACAGTTCACCCGCTAATCTGACAGCGGCCAGGTATGTACCTAGCTAGCGAGGCCGCCCAGGCCCCAATGGTGATTTACAGGAGGTATCTATCCTGTAATTCATCTATAAAATTAGGTAGCTTCTTCGTCGTGAAGGAGTATCTTACACCGCCGAATCCACAACAACGTTAGGTACTTACCTACCTAAACTTGGATTATTGAAAAAATACGCACACGTACCGCCGACTTCTTCGACGCTCTCAACGTTTAGACCAGGTAGGGCGGTCATAGGTCATGAGCACGAGCCTTTAACCGATGATGGTGGCACAAGCCCGAGTTCAAAGGTCTCAAGGGTTCCCCAGGTGGGAAAACAAAGGGTGGAGTCACTGGAAGGTAGGTACCTTACCTAGATTACCTAGGCCCAAGATCTTTCCTTTACAAGTCCCAAGACTCGCTCGTGAGTCAAATCTTGTCATCATTTATTAATTGTGGTTTGGGATCTTATCAGAACAGCAGAAAGAAACACTGTAACATCAACTCAAGGCGTTCCTGAGGAGGACATTTGGAGCCTGATTGATCCATCTTCAGTGACGTCTCATCAATCAGTCTCACTCACTCCTCTCTTGCACTTTCTCTCTTAATTATTATTTTCCCCATCACTCGCTAAACCCTTGACACCACCTAATCAAACTCTGACCTGGACAACCAACAACAAACTGATCACTATTTGGATAAAATTTAATTGCCCTTTTCTTCCTATCATTCCAGGACTTCAATACCCTACCTCCCTTCGCAGTACAGTACCCACGACGTGGGCCATCATCTCACACCGCAGGACGTAGGTCATTAGGTAGTCTAAGGCTCTACTGTACCAAAGGACTGGGCAGTGAAACTGAAGGACCCTGCCCAGCTCAGCTCAGCTCAGCCCAGCCCAGCCTAAGACGCAGCAGCAGAGAGGTAGACTACCTACGCTACGTCTGAGTAAGAGGGGCTTTCGCTTTCGTTCAAGCGCAATCAATCAATCAATCCTCCCGCACCCGCCGCTTCGAGTCCGCTCATCACCATTCATCGTCTCCCTCCCTCCACCGAAACGAGATCCATCTTCTCCGCTGAAGCTCACTCGACCGCCTCCATTTGATTTGTTTTTGCACACAACAACCTCGTCGCTCTTTTTCCCCCCTCTTCTCCTCAGCCTCTCATCTTATGCTATCGACTATAGTGAGCGTCGCCTCCAGCTCTTACCATATTTGATACCGTCAACCTCGACCCCTCAATGCGACCCGCCCGCGCTCATCAACCCTCGACGTCCTATACGAGGTAGACGCCCGAAACGCCAAGCCCAAGCGGCCCTGGCTTTTGTTCTTACGACCATTCCCGTAACCTCCGTCATTACCTTTCCACTCAACAAACACCTGTCATCATGTCTTTTCGCGGCGACGACCAGCGGAGATATGGCCATGTGCCACCTGTGCGGTACCCCGTCGCTGGTCGCGACCAAGAATACCAGCAGCAGCAGCAGCGACAATCGCCATACGAAGACCTTGGACGCCGACCTAGCTTCAATGGCGGGGATGACGCCGCCTATATTCAGCCGCCCACCAGCCGCTCTCCCGGCTTCGCTTCAGGCGAGGACGAGCTCTTTATAAACAACAATTCCGCTGCTCGGTCTGGCTATGGTTCCACCAACAGCGCGCTGTCAGGCTATCAGCACCAATACCAAGACGTGCCTCCCACGCCAACGTACTCGTACAACCCTCAAAGCTTTGCGCAGTCATCCGGCTTCTCGCGGTCGACCTCCACCAACGCTCTCCCATACCGTAATCAGGCCCAGCCTCCGCCTCCCTCGCGTTATGGCTCGGATGCCACCTCCTATACACCGCAAACTTACGACCCGTCTGCTTATGCAAGCACAAATGTCCCACAACGACAAGGCTCCTACCAAGGATACAACAATTATGGCCAAAATTATGGCTCTCAGACGTCTCCTGGCTTCAGCCAGTCCTCTGGAAGTTACCCACAATCAGCGGCTTCCCCTGCTTTGCCATCTGGGTTCGATCAGCCATTAAGGAGCCCATCAACTGGAGGATACGACCAGTCCTACGGCCAATATCCGGGCCAATTATCGAATGGAGGAGCCTCTTTCTCGAATGCCTCGCAGCCTCCATATCCTACTACGGCGCAGATGCCCGTTGGACCCTACTACTCTCCCAATGACCACAATTCACTCTACAGTAGGGCATCCCGTTCAAATTCTCAAGCATCACACATCGGATCTCCCTCGAATGCTGGATCAGCATCTCCCGGCCTGCAACGACACCCAACGAATGCACCATTGCCGAGCAGACCTGCTGACGACGAGCTTGCTTGGAGTGCCGGGCACGAACGAATCACGAGCGACAATCTGATGCAGGAATTGGAGCTTGAACTGGGCAGCACTGGACAAGGCTACCGACCGCTTCCGGAGCCCGAAAATGGCCGATATGATGACGACTTTCATGGCCAACAACTGCAGCGTTTCGATTCGGGCGCCACCACAATCCCCAATACAGCCAGCCGAACGACTTCGACGCGGACTGGTCAAACCGCTTACGACCCTGAAGATGATGACGACGATGCGTACGGAGAGGCCGGTCTGATGGCAATGCGACAGGCTGAGCTTGATGAGCAGCGTTTTAGCACCGGGTTCGGATACGCGGATATGTCCGTCATGGCAGACCCTGCCCCGGAGCCCACCCATGCCAACTCTCTGTCCACGAACTTGTCGACCAGCACACTTCCCACTCACCCTGAAGAGCAAGTCCACAGCAGCGACAGTGAGTTCGCTGGTGTTGACTTGGGAATGCTGGGCGGTGGCTTTGGAGGCACCCTGACTTACGGTGGAGATGTTGGATCGCCGCCCAACTCGTCCGGTCAAGACGTTGGCCGACCTCTCCCTACGCCAGGCTATTTTAACCGTGCATATGATCAAGGTGAAAGTGTACCGGCGTTTAAGACGGCAGAGATGGACTATGGTGGTACAGGAGGCTTGCAGCCACCGACACAACATCGACTGAGCTTTGACGAGGAAGACGAGCGAGTATCACTTCGTTCCCGACAGAGTGGAACAGAGTCGCCGAGCAAAGACGAGTTACAGGATCTATTCTATCACCCAGGACTGTCAAGTCGACCCTTGCCAGCTATCCCAGGCCCTAAATCCGACAGCAGCTCGATGCTTTCCATCCAGAACAACAACCGTCAACAGTACCAACATGCATACTCTCGTAGTACAGACTCGCGGTTGGGTGGGCCGGATAATCCTGAAGCCTACTATACTGCTGGCCAGCCCTATAACCCGCAACCCGAGCGATCCATTTCATTGGCTGGGCACAGCCATACACCTCAGGTGCAAACGCCCGCTCGCTCTAGGACCGATGCCGCAGAAGAACGGAGGAAGCTTGCTAGACATGGTCACCAGCAGGTGCCTTCGAACCAGTCTTTCCCCGAATATGAAACTCCTGCTGGCTCAATAGCGGCATTTGATGGAATTACTCTACCAAGTGGCCGAAAGAAAAAGTTTATACCTTCCAAACTCAATGCATCCGATTTCCGCAGATGCCCTGAGCCGTGGGCGCTGAGCGGTCTCGAAGCTTGGATTCGCGAGATGGGTGAAGGCGAGCAGGATCTGAGGAGCAAGTCAATTGAGGAAGCCTTGATCAACTTGTTTACCGGCAAGATTCCAATGATGAATGTGGCCGATGCCGAGGTTCTCAGTACACACGTGGTGTCATCGATGTTGGAGCGAGGTGTGCTTGTACCGGAGGAAGAATGGGTGAAATTTGGAAATGGCCACATCTCTGGAGTCCTGTGGCAATTGACAGGTTCTGGATGCTACGCTCCCAAGGTGCACGATGAAGAGATTGGTGGTCGATGTTACTCGCACCACTGTACTCGTACCTTGAAGAAGGTCGATTTGGAGGAATTGGCCCAGGACTCCAAGCCCGCTGACGAGTGGCACGTATTCTATGGCCTTCAGAAGTCCGACTGGGAAACGAAGCCAAAGAAGGAAGTTGATCGTCAAAATATCCTTCACGAAATCGTCACTGGTGAGGAGAACTATATCAAGCAGCTTGATATCTTCCGTATATACTACCGGGATCAACTTCGGGTGATGCAACCACCCATCTTGAAGCCTGAAAAGCGAGATAAGTTCTTGCACACAGTGTTTGGAAAGCTTGACCTGGTCCAGGAGATCAACAAAGACCACTTGCTATCACAGCTCAAGTACCGACAACAGGAGCAGGGCCCCTGGATTATTGGCTTCAGTGATCTATTCCGAGAATGGATTCGCAAAGCTAGGTCGGTATACATTGAGTACGCCTCAGCTTATCCCAACGCAGTCTATCAGGTTCGCCGAGAAGCCGAGCGTAATATTCTCTTTAAACGATTCTTGGATGATATGCAGAAGCAAAAGGTCTCGTCCAAGCACGACTGGACTCATTATCTGATTGCGCCAATCCAGCGTCTTCAGCGTTACACCCTTCTTCTTGAAAGTGTTGAGGGCAAGATGATTACCGACAGCGAGGAAAAGACAAACTTGGCAAAGGCTATCGCTGAAATTCGACAAGTAACTCTTGAGTCCGATGCCAAGGTAGCAGAGCAGAATAAGAGAGTTCAAATGATGGAGCTGAATAGAATGCTTGTGCTGAGACCAGGGTTCCACTCTGTGCTGAACCTTGACCATCTCGGCCGCGAGCTGATTTTCCAAGGAGATCTGCAGAGAATGGGATCAAAGGGAGTTAGATGGGTCGATACGCATGCCTTGCTCTTCGATCATTACATGATTCTGGCCAAGACAGTGACACCGAAGGAGGGTAAGGACAAGAAGTATGATGTTTCAAAAGAGGTATGTAAACATATGCTGCTTGATACCATGGAGTTATTACTAACAGAATACAGCCTATTCCGATGCCTCTATTATTCCCCGAGAGTGTCAATGACGAGCCAGTTCAGAAGCAAAAGGGCATTACAGCTCCACTGGGCAGGACCACAGCAGCTTCTGCCTCTACCACTCAGCTTAACAAAGTGGGAAGTAATGCCGGCAGACCTGGTCTGGAGCATACAGCTACCAACTCGTCTCTTGGCTCATCCCTGACTCCCGCTGGTTCCAACGACGCCGAAGGTAGAATTTTATATCCTTTCAAGGTCAAGCATCTGGGACATGAAGTGTATACCTTGTATGCATCATCAGCAAAGGACCGAGCCGATTGGTGCAACATGATTATCGAGACCAAGACACGACACGCCAAGGCCCTCTTCTCCCAGAACGCCGAGCCCTTTAGACTACGAGTCCTTGCGGATGCTGCTTTCCATTATGACAATACGTCTATATACGCCAGATACCCAAGTGTACCAGTCAAAGGCACCCCTCTTGATCGAGCTATTGAGGAGTTGGAAAGTGTCTTGGGACCAGCTCAGGGCGTCGCTCCCGTGTGCCGTGCTCAAGTCAACTGCGCCACAAGCTTCACTGCCTTTGGCAAGTCTGTGATTGCCATTGGAACCGATTATGGTGTTTACATCTCGGAGCCATCAAATCCCCGTGGATGGCAGAGGGTACGGGACCCCCTTTTTCTTGCTTAATTTGACATGGCTAACAATCTTTCTAGACGATCCCAGCGACTCGCGTGACTCAGATCGCCGTCCTCGAGGAGTTCTCTGTCTGTGTACTCATCGCTGACAGGAACCTGATTTCCTATCCTCTGGATGTAATTGCTCCAGTATCTGACTTCTCGGCCCCTCTTAACGACAGCCCTCGACGAGCGCCGCAGAGGCTGGCTAAAGATGTGACGTACTTTGCCACAGCTAAGATGAAGGAGAGAATGCTCCTCTTCTATAAGCGTAAGGAGGGCCTGCACACGTCGTTCAAAGTTCTTGAACCCATTTTCCACAAGTCCACCGAAAAGAAGTCGCGACTCTTTGGTGGACGCAAGACAAGTGGAGGATCCGCAGAGACATTCCGCGATTTCGACGAATTCTTCTTTCCAACCGAGTGCTACTCTCTCAGCTTATTCCAAACATATATCGCAGTTGCAACAGCCAAGGGGGTTGAAATGCTCACGCTCGACAAGAAGCACCCCATGTCGATTCCCGACCTCAAAGCACCAGCGATCGCTAACATCGCTGGCCGTATCCGGGACCAGAAGCCGCTCGGTATGTTTAGGCTTAATGAGAATGAATTCATTGTGACATACGAAGACTGCGCGGTCTACGTGGACAAGCATGGCGATGTCAGCCGTACACTTATCATGGAGTACACGGGTAAGCAGAAGAAGGCTCGTGGTGCGACCATGTATGGACAGTATCTGCTTCTCTTCAACGAAGACTATGTTGAGGTGCGAAACGCGGAGAACGGACGCCTGCGTCAAATTATTGCTGGTCGAGATGTGCGTGTTCTGGACCTCGGCGTCCGGGGCCCTACAGGCAGAAGCACACTGAACCCGCAACCACATAGTAATGGTTACGTGCAATCGTCGAGCGCCGGCAGCGAGGGGTCGAAGGGCACTGTCAAGATTGCCATGTCTCACCCAGAGCTTCCAGGCCGACAAATCGTTCTGGAGATGCTTTTGAATGACGGTCACATGGAGAAGTAAGAGAGACGAAGCGAGCGGTTGATATAATGGTTATAAAGTTCTATCCTGATGAGATGACCCACCTGGAGTGGAAACAAGATCTCAAAACAAGTATGATGACCAGAGACCATGAGGCGGACATGTGATGGCTGTCTAGAAGGGGAGTTCTCTTTGCTTGTGTACATGTACATATTAACTCTGGTTCCTCATTCGACATTCTACGGCCTTGCAGCCTAATGATTGGATCTATGGCGGAGGGAAATCTTTGTGGCAGGGCGTTCATAGGCGGTGCAAGAAAGTTGCCGGTGTTAGGAAAGCCATCATGAATGATACCTCGACAGTTCTAGAGAGAAGATAGTTTTGGATAATACCAAGTCACTGTGACTGTGGCTATTATATAGCTTATGCCAGACCTCGATCAAGTGCGTGCGGCAAGTTAGTCCTCAACAGTTGCGAGAGGTTAGACATGTCTTATACATATTTATTCGTTGAATCCAACCCCAGTTTACTTTGTTACACGAGTAAAAAAGCAACTACCTATTCCGAGAGTTCCCCTGACCCTGGAATTTGAAATCCAGAAGCCTTCCCCCTTTTAAGTAGCAAATGCGTCCAGCTCTAATCCAGAGTTCCACCACTGGCATCTTTCGAAATGATGCGGAGTGTGGAAATGAAAACCATGACATATGTCCGGTAAGACGTTAATTTACGACCATTGTCTAATTTGTCCATGCTTAGGGATGTATTCAAGGCTTAGCCTCCTGGATGGTCTCCTTGGCGTCGGCCTTGATGTCCTCAACAACACCGTGTAGGCCCTTCTTCTTCTCGGACTCGTAGTTGAGAATTCGGGTGACCTGGACAATACCGACCATTCCAAGGAAGAAGTTGACGGCAGCGAGGCTATAGCAAATTGTTAGCTAGTGATGGCACGACCTGAGGGAGAAATGTACGTACAGGTAGTTCTTGGGCTTAATGATAAGGCACCAGCGAGTCCAGATGATACCGGTGCAGGTCAGGGCGAGGTTCTGGGTGAAGGAGAGCTTCTCGGCGGGACGAGCGAAGTCGGAGATACCGGCAAGGACAAGGGCCCACTACAAACGACGAACAGAGTCAGTATTTGTACTTATATCGCGTGTCTCGACGTAAACGTTATCGCAGGTGGGATATTGCGGGTTGGGATTATCGTCAACGAACCTTCATGACAGGAGCCCTACAACCACGCATATTAGCCAACCGTCTCCACAATACAATCTTGATATTGGTTCGGATGCTCTCTCACCAGAAATGCACAGTCTTGAAGCCGACCTCGCTCTCGTACATGCGCTTGAACCAGCCCTGCTGCTGCTGCTGCTGCTGGGCGCCATCGGTGCTCTGCCATCGACGACCGCTGCCCTGGTAGAAGTTCTGTCGGAAGGTCTGCTGACGGAAAGCCTGGCGAGCGGGCTGAGCGATGGTAGCCTGGCGGAAGAGAGGGCGCGAGGCGCGGAAGAGGGTGTTTGCGGATGAGGCCATGATTACTGGTGAGTGTCAGTATCAATATCAATATGTAGGTATATCAGGTATCAAATCTAAAGTAGGTAGTCAAAGCAAGTTGGCGCGCATTCGAAATATTTTGCGACAGGGACACAAATTGAATAGAAATAGCGCAATTGCTTTGTTCTTCAAAAACTCAATGGCTGACTTACACGTTTATCTCTTTGGTGGAGGGGAGATGCTTCTTCAAGGAGACGGACGGGACGGGGTGTATAGTCTAGTCAAGTCAAAAAGACGAGGTTCAATCGAAAGAAGCTTTGATTGAGAATGGACGTTGGGGCAAGGGTCGGTCGCTGTCGCCCCGAGATAGCCTACCCTTACCCACTGCAACTTTTCCAGGCTGTGGATTTAGTGGACGGTGCGCTAAATCCTGTCTGTTCGTTTTGGAGGGACTCCAAACGCGACGCCCGGAAACCGGAGATATCGTGTGCCCGGGGTTGACGTGGGGGAAAATGTGTTGGCGGCACCGGAGGTTGTGCATAACTGGTCTTATGCAAAGAAACGAACTCGCATTACTACGCTATCAGCTTTTATGCAACTCCGCCATCAGTTTATTCCGCCCGAACCTCATTGAGGATCCTTGCCAACCACAAGCTCGCAATTACTTAG
This sequence comes from Fusarium aywerte, assembly GCA_013186375.1. Lineage (NCBI taxonomy): Eukaryota > Fungi > Ascomycota > Sordariomycetes > Hypocreales > Nectriaceae > Fusarium > Fusarium aywerte. The sequence continues at coordinate 22,447 of JABCQV010000198.1, forward strand.
CACTTCAAGGTCGACCCCGACGACTCCTTCGCTGTCCAACGACTCAATCACCCGCCCAATTCCCTCCACCTCATCATGTCGGCAAAGTACGCTTTCACAAAATCCCTTCGCGAGGTGCGATTCCTCTTTTGCCAGACTTCGGAGCAGAGCGCGGCTGTCCGGTATGTTTGAAACATTTACTTCCGAGTGACGACCACGAGAACCGATATAACAAGGACTCAATTGGAGGAATTGGAATGCACGAGCGATTGAGAGTATTGCAGGATGCCTGCAGAGCTAGAGAAATACCTGGACTGACCGTACTCGCGCCGACGTAGATCATTCCTCACTCGATCGTATCCTACCATGAAGCGCAACAACCCCAACATTCCCATCCTGATCCGTGAAGCCGCCGGCACCCAGCCCAAGGTCTTCGCCCGATACGGTTGGTACCCCAAGCTATCTATCTACGGCTCCTACGGGTGCATCCAGAGACCGCATTGATACTGACATGTCATGTACAGATCGAGGTGTTGAGAAGTCACAGATCCTCGAAGGTCTTTCCGACAAGGAGATTGAGGACACCGTCACTAGCCTGGTTCAGCCTGCTCAGTAGACGATTATTTGCTTGATATTTGCGAAAGAGAACTAAACTGGAAGGGCCTTGAAGTCGGGCTCCACCACGATGAAATGTACATAAAGGTCAAGATCAACATGCGACAAGAGAGTATTGTACCACCATCAAACCAATATCCTGTCTATTGAGTCGACCACCTTCTGTCTGAGCGAGGTACATTCCCGTGCATGACACGTTCTAATAGCCAGCATACTTGGTTTGACGAGACTGCTTACTACCAATAAAACTCACTCAAGTTTGAAAGCTGCGGTGGTATAGCTATTGAGTGTGGCGGATGGGCGACCACAAAGGGATAAGAGCATTCACTTGTCGATAGCTTTACTGTAATGTTAAAATGTACCGATGTACTATTCTCATCTCAGCTCGTACATTGGTCTTGTTTCTCCTTATCATGATGAACAACAACCACAACCACCACCCAAATACCGTAAAGTGACCGCAGTGGACAATCCAAGTTGTCCACATCCAATGCAAGTTCCGCAAATCAATATCTCCTTGTCCTGAGTATTCGTAATGTTTGTTGACATTGAGTTCAAGATCAACGCATCTGTGTCCTCATATTCTGTATCTCATTTCTTCTCAAATTTTCTCATTCTCCCTTTTTCGATAAGGAGGTTCCTGCTCATCCTTTGGCGACAGGAGAGCCCTGTTCTGGGTCACCATTTTCCACAGCAGTTTTTGTTTTCGCGCCCCAAATCGGGGGTGTCTGCGGCTTCGATAGGGTGCGATCGCGAGATGCTGGAAGAGATGGCCAATCATCGTTGATCAAACCAGGCTTCTTAGTTTTAGTTCTTTGTTGCTTGGGAGTTCGAGGTGAATCCTGAGTCGTCTCCCCTGCGCCCTCAGCCTTCTCTATTTTTGCGCCCGGGGTAGCGGCTCTTTCTTTACCCTTTGATCGCTTGGAGCCTTTTCCTGGCGTCTTTGCCTGGACCTGATACACAACGTCTTTGTCGTTTGTGGGGGTCTCTTTCTGAACCGTTTCCGAGAGAGCTCGTCGATGTTTTGGGGTTGAGGTGACTGTTTCAGAAGGTACGGATTCGTTGGTGGTAGATGCGTCCACGCTGTCCGTCCCGGGCTTCGATGGTTTCTGAATGACTTCATCTTCTCTTGGTGTACCATCAGTTGCGCTACCTAGTGCAGGACTTTTGAGAATCTCATTTTCGCTGGGACCAGCAGGCGTTTGCCTGTCGAGGAGTGTCGTCCTAGATGGGGAGACAAACTCTTGGGCCTTAGGGTTCAGTCGACTCATTGCACTATTGTCGGAGCCATTCAAGCTTGGGACCCTAGAGGGGGCATTTTGGCATTGGAAGGCAAAGTCCGACGAAGGAGGTGACATTTGAGCGTTCATGGGCTTCTCTGCAAGTACTGACCCAGTCAAGATGGGACGGGGTCGACGTGTCTTGCCCATGCGAAGTGAGCCTCCCCTGCCCATTCTGAATCCTCTACGGCCGCGTGCGTCCTCGTCGGGCGAATCAGATTCGTCCAGGAGAACTTGTTGCGGCTGTGGGGAGTCTTCTTGAGCGTTCCCGTGCTTCTTGCTTCGTTTGGAAGAGTTGGATGCAGAACGCTGCTCAGAGTCTTCGTAATGCCTTTTAACTGGAGAAAGGGAATCCCACGGTTGGCTTCCAGAGAGACTCGCGGGCGAAGGGTGCGTAATATGAGCAGGCGAGAACCGGGATTGTTGGGTTTTGTTGGAGTTGGGTTCGTTGCCTTGAGACACCATCTTATGTTTTGACGACTTCTTCTTCGACTTCGTTTTCGAACCCTTCCCCTTCCCTTTTGGCTGAGTTCCTTGCGCGTTGTCTGGGCGTTGATTTATGTCCGAGCCTTGGGACCGTATGTCCTTTTTGACGGGGTCGACCACTTTCATTTGATCTGGCTCATCAGTTGTGCCGGCTTCGCAGGACCCATTAGCCGTCTGGAATGGCTGTACCTGATCCTCGTTGAGATTCTCCAAAGTCGTCGCTCTCTGCTGTGTTGATACAGTTGAGCTGGATACAGAAAGATCCTTTCGGGCATGCTGAGGAGATACTGGTCTTCCAGGGGATTGCTCATAAACACTACCAGTATCAGGAGTGAACGTCACGTTCTGGGTGGGAGTCGACATTTCGGACCCGGCAGCATAACCTTCGCGCTTATCGCTCTTTGAGACCCGCGAACTTTCATCATCCTTGATGGTGCCACTGCTGGGTTTTGTTGGTGTGAAGTTCTTGGATCGGTGAGGATTCAGTGGCATAGGGATTTTTGCCCAGGTTTGACGCCTCTCCTTAATTTCGTTCTCAGTGAAGGCACTGGGCACGCGATTATGGCTCGCTTCATTTCTGGTTGGCTCAGGTACTGATGTAGGTGAAAGACAAGGCACATCCTTTGCAGTGGTATGATTATCCATGCTATTCCCGGCGACATTGGGTTGCGCGACGGGTGTTGTCTTCGGGCTGGGAGAATCCTTGGAGGGGGTGCTGGGCAATGAAACCCGAGCTTTGGCCCCAGTGGTCTTGTTTCCTTCGTCTTTCGGGCTGTAGGGCTCACTCTGACCATGGTGATGGATCTCGTCTAACGCTTCCTCGGCAGGTGGCTTTGTCTGCAGTGGCTCGTGGGAGGGTGTGTCAACATTCTCTTGGTGTGCAGGGCCTCTAACAATAGGTTGGCTTTGAGAAGACATGCCAGGAACGAAATGCGGTAGGTTCGTCACCGGTTGAGGAACAACAGATGGTCGATTCAAGACCTGGGATTGCGTGGGCCCAGAGAAAACGGGTTGACCATTGCTCCTGGACCAGGTTTGAGCATTTGCTGGGTTAGCCACGGATGGATGAAGCATCCCAGGCGGGATATGATGGCCGGCTGTAGCGCCTGAAGTATTGCCAGGCATCGTGAGACTGAAATGATACGGGTTGAATGGCATAGGCGAAGAGTGCTGGCCGATAGCTTGACCAGAGGTCACTCGAGTCGGTGCTTGGTCAGAAAGTGTCCATTTTGAACGCATGGCTGGGGAAAAGATAATCGATAGAGCGTGTTCAGGCATGTTTCCGCCACCAATTGTCAGCGCTTCGGCAACAGAAGAGGGGTTGGCAAATCTAACAGCATTCAGTCAGTAAGGCTCGTTCGCCTGACGGGTGGAAATTTCGACCTACCGGACCATAAAGCGTCCTGGCTCCTTGGAAGGCAATGGGTACACCTCCTCCACAAGGCCATATCGCTCAGACAGGCCAAATTTGATTCGTGACTGCATATCTGCCATTGGGATGTTATGGAATGCTTCCGCAGCGACGTACACAGAGCGGTTGCGAGCCTCGCATATCTGGCAGGAGCAGGGGACATAGTCTTTGATGGTAAGACCATTCTGAAGATTCTGACATGTCACCTGTATTGGGTCCGAACCTTCTCGGCGCCACTTGTTCTTCCATGGAGTTCCGTCACGTATCTTCTGAACAGAATCGGACCCAACATGGGGTTGTGTAACTGGTGCTGTTGCATTTCTCTGATTATAACCGTCACGACGGCCTGCTCCTTTACGCCCACCACGTTGATAACATCCGCGGCCGAAGCCCGAGTTCACGTTGTTGAAGTTCTCGGGAACTTGGTGAGACCATTGGTTGTCGTTCGCTTCGAAACGATCCAGGCGAGAAGAGTTGCTGGTATTTCTGCCCCGGTTGGTGGCAAACCCCTTCGGAGGAAGAGATGGTTGCTGCATGCTCACATGGCGGTAGCTGACACCATTTGAGAGACCAGAATTCTCTTGAGGGGCATGATACCCTCCTTGAGCGATGTGATTGAATCTCCCAGAAGGATGAAAGGTGATTCCCAGAGGATTGTGCATCTTGTTGGGCTGCATCACCTCTGTAAAGGCATCAGGCAGGTGATTGGTATGGAGACTTGGGTCAGGTCTTTGCAAGTGGTTGAAAGTGCCCGTATCACCGAGTGATTGTAAACCCTTATGTTCCTGAGGACCCGAGCGAGCAGGAGGTCGGTTTGATCGCTGATCCTTGTTAGGCACTTTACAGGCGTCAGCCCGTGACTCTGCACCTCTTTTCTTATCGTTCCGACTGGTTTGGTATTCCATTGAAGGGCTCGAACTAGCCTGAGCTGGTTGCTAAACAGCTTTTGGGTTATCGAGGGACGGGCTGGAACTAGTTTGTTGCGCACCACCATCAGCTGGCTTTTCAGGAGGGGCCAGGGTCGAGAATTCCATTACGGCCGATGTTGGCAGCGACGCTGTCACTGTGGATTTTCGAGTCCCTTGAGTTGCTCGGGGGTTGCCACGGCCTCGTCGTCCAGATTTTGTCGGGGTTGATACATCAAGCTCCTCCGCATCGCCGTCTCTCTGAACCGATATCTTCTTCCCGTTGTTTGGTGAGTCGGAGGTTGCTTGATCGCTTCCTTCATTACCCGATGGTGGGGAGGGGGCATTATAAGAGGGAAAAGGGTCGGTAGATTTGCACCTGGTCTGAGGTGGTACATGAAGAGTTTCTCGAGATGTTGGATTGCCCGTCTCAGTTTGTTCCGTCACGGCTACCTCACTGTTACTATGAGCGACAGGTCCGGCAGCGGCGGCGGACTGGTGCAGGGCCTGCACTGCACTAGGTACGCGCTGTCCAGATGGCGGCTGGAAGTAGTGTTTGCCGTTTTGTATAAGAACGGGAGCGGAAGCCTTCTTGGATGTCGGTGAGGCATGGTGGGAGCTGGCTGCTGGGAGTGGCGGAAGGCCTGAGGGTCCAAAGATTCGTTGGCCAGCTGTGATCCTATTAGCTTCTTTGTATTTTACCTTGCAAACGATTTGTACGTACCAAGCCAGTTCTCGAGATTGTTGTCAGCGCAAGATTTCATCAGATGATTCGGCTTCGCATTCGCATCCAACCTCAGCTTTTCAGGCGCGAGCAACAGGGAGCGACGGTGTGTAAGGGCACTTTCGACGAGCAACATGACATCAGGTTGAATACGGCCGACCGACCCCCAGTCTTCCGGGGTGAGAAGTGAAATGATAGGACCTTTGGTTTCATCCCACTGTTCGAGCTTCTGGCAATTGAGCTCATCATACAACCACTGGTCAGCCCAATAGCCAACTTCAATGGCGAAAGCCTTCTTCATGTCCACGGAGATTATTTGGTTCTCATCATAGAGATGATTCACCACATTCCAGAGATTCATGGCTCCATAATGGTAGAGATCGAAGGTATCGAAATAGGACCACAGATCATCCCAGCATGAGGGTTTCTGCATGAATTTCATGTGTTCCCAGTAGAGCCTGCGCAGCGAGTTACAGACTGACTGGATTTCGTCCTTGTTCCAGAGATGAACGCGACGTTGAGGCATTAGCTGGTCCATCTTACGGAATGGCTGTGTTTTATTCTGGGTTGAGAAGACGGCCCCAGCTTCAATTCGAGGGTTCGTGTAGAACCCCACTGGAAGATAGTCTTCAAGATACGTCTGCGGGACACCCTGAGTACCGGGTGTCTGAAGCATTTTGTAGACATTGGGAAGGCCGTTGGGGTAGAAATCAGTGAAGGCTTCGCGCAGGTTGGGTGGCTGCTGATTGCCATGGACTCGGTTTGGGTCCAGGCCCGGCTTTGACATTGGTGGTGGCCCCATGGGTGGTAAGTCACCCGTAGAGGCTGGATGGGGTTGAACCATGGTACTCCCTATGGGAAGTTATTAGCACATGTTGAGCTACATACAAGCATCCCAAGTCGAGGTGAGTGATGTGTTTTGATTTTGATCAGCCCGTGGACGCGATGAGGTGAAGCGTTCATAAACACAGATCAACATATGCCGAAGGAGTGCATGATGCTTACCTTCAGAAGAGAAGCGCCCGGTTAGAAAATCGATCAAAAGGACGAGGTGATTAAAATCCTGACGAATGTGGAAGTGGAAGTAAGGTAGGATGGGGGATGAAGGTCGCTCTTTCCTCGCAGTTCAAGGCACGATGATGTGATGTGAGGAAGCGCAGACAATGCGGATGACAGCTATGCTCCGAGTGTGCGGATGAAGAAGAGAAGAAACCAGAAAAGCTGAGAAGGAAAAGTTAGAGAAGAAATGATTAAGGAAAACAAAAACTATTAAGCTGCAATTACCTCACTGCTAGAGACCGGCACTGGCACTGGCACTGCACTGGCACTGCCTGACACTGGTGCTTGCACTGTCACTGACTGAGGCTGGACTTGGGTATAGTATCGGCGGGTGACCAAAGTGAATTAACGTGAGGTTAGAGGTCCTTCCGTCTGGCCTTGTTTGTGCCTTGAAGAGTGTAAAGTTTCTAGGCAGGCCATCTAGCTCCTGAGATACTCAGGTCTGTGGGTGGTCCCTAAAGTAAAGAGAAGGAGAAATTTTAACCCGCACAAAAAGGAGTGATAGAAGAAAGCCAAAACGCATTGAAAGTTTGGCGGTGCTGTGTTTATACACAAAGAATGCAATCGACCAAGTCAATTGCAAGCTCAAGATGGGTGCTTGCTGTTTCCCGCTGCACATAACCACCTTGACCCGCCACCTGCAATAAAGATTGTTTGTGTCCTAAATCCTCGTCTGTCTGGGAAGACTTTGTTTTAGCTCGATTAAAGAACAATTCAATTCGATCGGACGTAACTAACACTGGTCTCCTGTCGTTATTTAAGGCACTCACCCGTACATCATAGCTATTGAAACTTTGCAACTTCTCGTCAGGAGACATCATTGATAGCTACCCGCTGAATGGGATGTGGCCCGAAATTTATAAGGATTGAGAGCTGGTTACGAGTTTGATCGAGTTACCATATGGATTAATCTTTCATTGAAGAGTAATTTGTCAATACGATATGTCATCAGACAGTCTCTGGGTTGTTGGTAAATATATACAGAGGGGAGCAAATGGTATGATTTGAGGTTTTCCTAAAATGGAGCCATTACTTCTGTTGCTTGAGAAGCTTGAGAATCTCAGACTCGTTATCACCAGCAATGGCCTTGCCATTGTTCCAGTCTACAACCTGAGGTTATTGTTAGCCAACACGTGCCGACATTTTTGAAGATAGTTTTCACATACCATTGGTCGAATGAAGTTCTCTTTGCTTTCCTTGAACTTCCTGAGAGCATCCTTCTCAGTGTTTGCGCCATTGATCACCTTGGAAATGCCACTGGTGCCAACATATTCCAGGATCGTCTTAACCTGGTCGTCTGTAGGGGGATCTTCGGTGATGTTGAGCTCAAACTGTTCTCGGATAGGAGTGGTCTGAGCAGAGTGATCGCTCGCCTGGTCAAGCGAGGCACCAGAGGTTGCATTGGCGGAGACTTGCTTGAGAAGGTTTGCGACTCTCACGGATGCTGGAGAGCTGGCCTTGTGAAAGACCGTCACAGTATCGAGTGTTTTGTGCTGTTGATTCGTGAGTAATTAAGTTTGATGGACCGCGTACTGCAAACTTACGAAGCGGAACATTTTGTCAGTTTGATTCTGTAAGATGTTTTTCAAGAGAAGACAAAACAGAAGCCACGATTGTTCAAGAGAGGTTCACGTTGAAGCTCCAATTTGGTATAGCTCCGTGAAGCTTGTCACGCCGAGATTCATATGATGACTTAATGGCTCGGCGTTTGTGTGATCCGTGCATAACCCCACCACAAGCCCGCTATCTTCCGGTTGGTACCCCTCCAGGGTCCAAAAAGGTTGACTGCCAAGCGTATGGAAGACAGAATTAGTAAGTTGGTAAGTGCCATCTTAGATGTGACCCTCGGATCAGCTAATTTTTACACCCTAAAACTCCGAGATACACTTTTCTGTCTTTATAATTTACACATCGAGGGGTAGCAGAAAGCTCGATATCTTGAGTTTGTTAGGAGCAGAAAGTAAAGAAGCGAGTGGCCGATCAGTATGACAACTCTTCTAAGTTAATTTTCCTTTTGGGCTATCAATTATAAATTACACGATTTCTATCTATCCAAAGGGGCGTGGCCGCTTAAGCTGGCAGTAATGCTGTTTTGACATTCCAGGATACCTAAGAGCGTATCAGAGGAGGAACGAGAGAGCCAGAGGAATTACAAGGTGCAGTATATTGATACAGTTTACTCGGAACCATTCATATGACTGCGTGATAACTCAAGGGAACTTGCAGTATCGTCGGAGGCCACCAATGTCAATGTTGAAGCGCAGAGTGAATGCAAAAGCTGTTTGAGTAATCAAAGCATGGTCCTTATGTTGCTTTTGCGCTGAAGGTTTATAGTACAGGAAGCAAGTCTCAGGATTACAAGAATTGAATGGTCGTCTCCTAATGCTTCACGTAAGAATGCCAGCAACTGGACTGCCCAAGCAACTCCAGCTTACACAGGGTATGCATAAAAGCAAATAATAACAATCAAGAACCAATGTAAAAGAAAATTGAATGCTTGGGCACTCAGATAGTCTTATTACGCTGCCCAAAACATTGGGTGTAGTAACAGCATGGGTAGTTAAATTCTCACGTGTTTGTTCGTTACTACTGAAGACGATCAGGGGAGAGCCGCCTCGCCAATTTGTGCAGAACCACATGCGCTAGAAGATCGACTGCAACAAGCTGCAAGCATATGCTGCAGAACCCTAAAGAAAGAGCTAAATCTCTGCCTTTCCCTTATGACGTATGTGTTGTGATTCAATGCGTTTTCTTTTGTTGCTCTGACCAAGGACTCTTGTAATGACGTATTCTATGAAGTCAGGTTGTGGAGAAGGCGTATGCGACCATGGCAGCACCGATTCATCGTCGAAAGTGTTAACTACAAAAAGGTCTCTCATTCGATTGAAAGCTTCTCTCATACACACTGCATCTCATTCCTTCACAATCTACATCTCCCTCACAAACAAAGAAACACAACCACTTTCCACACCTTCATCATGTCTGGCTACTCCAACGTTGGTAACCGTGGCGTCTACGAGGCTGGCGACCAGAAGAACATGTCTGAGGCCGAGCGTAAGGCCCAGGAGTCCGACCCTTACAACGAGGGCAAGGAGAACTCTCACAGCAACCTTGACTCCAGTAAGATTGTCCAGAACGGAAGGATGAAATGATTCTATACTAACAAACCTACAGAGGATGAGCGATCCATCGCCAACCGACTAGCTGCTGAGGAGAAGAAGTCCGATGCTGGTGACGATCTCGAGACCGCCCAATCAAAGAAGGACCCTACCCTGCCTGTAAGTCCAATCGAGATCCAGTCGTGACAACGCATTCTAACATCAATCGTAAGGCTCGCGCTCACGGTAACGAGCCTTCAAAGGGCGCCAAGATCGACGCGGACCTACAGGCTGAGGAGGAAGAGGAGTTGAAGCGCAAGGGCAAGGCTTAATTGTAACAATACTTAGATCACGGCCGTTTCATTGCAGGCAAATGATGCGGAAGGGATGAATTAATGAACAATAATTAAAGCCACACCTGGACCTTGGCACCACGATCAATCTACCATGTCGCAAAACAGTTATCGACTTGACTGCTAAAACACGTCAAACTTTAACTTCATGTGTCAATAATTTCACAGAGTAAACGAACTTATCACATATTGCGATATCCTTTCAAAAATGTTTGTTGAGAGGAACATATATATTTATATATGCATAATTATCTAAGTGCCAACATAACCCAATCCGACTGACGGCAGTGGGAGTATTAAGGTGGAATAAGGTACTAGTACCGAGTGTATCACTATAGTCTTGGTTAGTCTTTGTAAAACGACAGAGTATTCCAGACTAAAATAAGAGATATATGGTGCTTTCAGAATATGTAAGAAATTGAATATCAGCTATCCGCCCGATTTAGCTACTCCGGCGAAAGAGAGCCATCAAGCAGAATCAATCGCAAATTACCTCATCCTTATGCGAGAGGAAAGGGGAGAAAGGAAATGCTCAAAGCTTACCTTAATGCGCTCGAGCGGATCTTGTCGTTGTCGCTTTGTTTACCTCTTCATTCATAAAGAAGGGAACTTGTCTGCAGAAAACTTCAAGTTGACCAGAAATTTTCTTTTGAAGTTCTCGCAGACCTGGCCCGTGCACTGTTGCCGGCTACTCCGTTCGCGTTGCCGGACGGCGAATGATTAATCCGAGAAATTTAGACCGAAAGTTAGGGCAGGCACGCACAGCTTCTTTTTCTGCCCACCATCAAAAAGTCCTTAGCGATTTCAAGGTCCGCGGCTCCAGCAAACAACCAACTAACGGGACAGCATAATCGACAACTGGTATGAACCTCGACTCCTACGATCGCAGTTGAATCCGAATAGACACTGCGCGCGCGACTTTTGAACATTCCGACTAATCGACCGCTACACAGATCACCGTCACAATGGGCGACGCAGTCATTGAGGGTTCGAACTGGCGCCTCGTTGAGGTTGGCCGAGTCGTTGTTATCAACGGCGACCACCCCTTCGCTGGCCGCCTGGCCACGATCGTCGAGATCATCGACCACAAGCGAGTAGGTTTTTCCTGCTTCAGTTGCCGCAACACACGATATTGACTCTCGCCACAGATTCTCGTCGACGGTCCTTCCGCGAACGCTAGCCTCGCTACCCCCCGACAAGCCGTTCCCCTCAACAAGGTTCTCCTCTCCTCCCTCTCTGTTGAGGGTCTGAACCGCGGTTCTCGAACTGGTGTCGTCCGAAAGCTCTGGGAGAAGTCCGAGATCGACTCCAAGTGGGAGCAGACCAACTGGGCCAAGAAGCGGGACCAGATGGAGCGAAGGAAGGCTCTCACCGACTTTGAGCGTTTCCAGGTTCTCCGACTCAAGAAGCAGCGACGATTCGAGGAGCGCAAGGCTCTGGCCAAGGTCAAGGCCTCCGCATAAATGGGTTATTTAGCTGGAGTCACGGAGGTGCTTGAAAGTCGGGTTTAGATCAAGTGGCACGGGACAGGGTACGAAACACAATCACGGCTGTATAGAGGCTGCTGGATTCTTTTTTCGCTCCGTTCTGGAAGGCTGTATGCCACATTTCATCGTCAAGATGAACGGCGTCAATACGGAAATTCTGAGATCAACTGAATTCAAAGCATGAGGAGCATCAAAAAGAACACGGATTCATTGTGAAGTGTAGCCAAAATAAAAATGAAATGAATACCCCCTTAATCTCCGCTGTGTTTGCATCTGTCTTTCTGCCAATTGCTTGATACCTCGATATGAACTTTAAGTAATTGTTACTGTCCCAATGTACATTATTTTCCGTCCCTCGTCACTCTGGATCTGGAGCGGGATGGCGAGGAGTAACGACGCAAAGTTTGATTACCTAATACGCTTTAGTTCCCACCTCCCTCCAAGCAAGCCCTAGAATTATCGCTGTGCGGGATCCCCATCACAAAACGACGACGTGAGAGAATAGGCCAGCAAACAGACGTATCTGGGACCAGAAAAACAAGTAAGTACGCAGCTACGGTCCCGTTCATCGTGTTATTTTGCTCTAGATTTTTGCGGTCTTGGGAGCATTTTTAAGCCACAAATATCTCGCCAGCAGAGAATTGCTGTTAGCTAGAGTTACTAACATCTGTGCCCGCACCAGTCGCCAAAATGTCGAACCCCCGCGTTGAAGAACTTCCCGACGAGGAGCCCAAGAAGACCACCGTCCAGGAGCACGAGGATGACTCCAGCGACGACTCCGAGGTCGAGGAGGTCGGCGAGGGCCAGCTCCCCGCTGGTTCTACCGTGATCCACAACCGCAACGAGAAGAAGGCTCGCAAGGCCCTCGAGAAGCTGCACCTCACCCGCATCCCTGGCATCACCCGTGTCACTCTTCGCCGCCCCAAGAACGTGAGTGACGACAAATTCTGGGGAGAGATTGGAGGGGTAAAATGAGGAATGGTGCTAACCGGCTTGTTCCAGATCCTCTTCGTCATCAACAGCCCTGAGGTCTACAAGTCTCCTAACAGCAACACCTACATGTAAGTTGGACTCAGAATCTAATTGGCGACCTTCTTCTGACGTTTTTTTCAGTGTCTTCGGTGAGGCTAAGATTGAGGACGTCAACGCCGCTGCTCAACAAGCTGCTGCCGCCCAGCTCGCCTCCCAGAACGCTGAGGACCACTCTGGCCACAACCACGGCGAGCCCAGCAAGGCTGCTGAGTCCGACGAGAAGAAGGAGGACAAGGATGATGAGGAGGACGACGAGGAGGAGGAGGATGAGGAGGAGGTCGACGCCTCCGGACTCGAGGATAAGGACATTGAGCTCGTCATGACTCAAGCCAACGTCAGCCGCAACAAGGCTGTCAAGGCATTGAAGGAGAACGACAACGATATTGTCAATTCCATCATGGCTCTAAGTATCTAGGCATGAGTTTTCGACCGGATGATCTTCCACGACAGCATGTGCATGGGACGAACATTGGGCTCTGTATTAGTTCTGGGCGAACTGTACCCTGCGGAATGGAGTTGATGTCAAACACGGAAAAAATAAAAGGGAAATAACCCATATCCGTCAAACATTACTTTTGTCGTATACATGCGTGATATTGTCTTGCCGAAACCGAAGAATAGTGACTTGATTCTGATATAAATTGTCTGTTATATGTGGTATTGATCTAATTCAATTGTCGCCTACGATGGCAATTACATGTCGACAAACCACTTACATCGGATTGTCAGGTTTAGCACGCTGTTATCATTTCACCAATTTGTACACTTCAATTTTCTGCTTTACTTGAGTTTCACCCGCAAGCTTTCCATTAATGAGGGGTCCGAAAACGCTGCCCGCGGGAATACTCAAAGTCAGTGCACGTGACTTGCTAGCGCCCGGTAGTTCCCTGGAAGTTCGGCAAAGTCATCAAACAATCAAATCAAGATCATCCTCTCCGCTCTCTTGACATCGCAACCAACCTCAAAATGGCGACTGTAAGTTCAATTCATCAATTGGCGCGTGTGACTGATCGCAGATACTGTCGAACTTTTTCCCCGGCCCCGAACGCGCGCCTCTACGTCCCACGATGCCATGAGCTAATTTTCCCCTTCTCCGACAGCGAAGCGCAGCTCTCAAGCTTGACTGGACCAAGGTCACCAGCTCTCTCGGTCTCCGTGGCCAGACCGTTGCCTCCCTGCAGGCCTTCAAGAAGCGCAACGAGGACGTCCGCCGCAAGGTTCAGCAGCTCCAGGAGCAGCCCACCACCGTCGACTTCTCCCAGTACCGATCCGTCCTCAAGAACCAGGCTATCGTCGATGAGATCGAGAAGCGATTCAACGCCTTCAAGCCCGTTACCTACGATGTCAGCCGACAGCTGAAGGCCATCGACGCCTTCGAGGCTGAGGCCGTCAAGAACGCCGAGGCCACCAAGCAGGCCGTCGATCTCGAGCTCAAGGATCTTGCCGCTACCCTCAAGAACATCGAGGAGGCCCGACCATTCGAGGACCTCACTGTCGTACGTATCACCATGTTCGAAACCATTAGGCCGAATCTCACACTGTATAGGACGAGGTTGCTGCTGCCGAGAAGTCTATCGACGAGAAGACCGATCAGCTCGTTTCCAAGGGCCGATGGATGGTGCCAGGCTACAAGGTACGTTATCCGAATTATTGGATATATAACAGTACTGACACCCGCTGCAGGAGAAGTTCGGCGACTTGGCTATGGTTTAGACGAAGTGCGATATTCCCTTTCCGCCCTCGCGTTGTGTACTCTAGCATTGTAGATAAGAGAGAACTGGAGGCAGAACCCAGGTTCCCTCATACCCAAACATCTACAGTATTTCCTCTGTTCTTGATAATATCCTATTGACTGGACGGGGCCAGTTTGGACTATGGTGTTTGGAGGTAGCATAGTGTTAAGGACATGTCCAATGCCACCGTTGCGCTTCACTGTGTATGTCAAGTGAAAAGCTGATTGTTCATTTAAAAGTTTCAACTCTATCGACTGCTTTTTGCATCCCATGAGCCGAACTTGGGTAAAAAAAGAAGTGCACAATGTGCAACTTAGTAGAGACCATAGTACTTGATCTGAATTAGCAAAGGCTAACATGGTCTCTCATTTGCTATGAGGAAACTCATCGATCGTATACGACAGAAAGCACCAATAGTATAAAAAAGCAATATCAAGACAATACACAGGCCGGTGTCTGTTTTACTGCTTCATGTCTATGTACCAATCAGGTAGCATACCCTATATCTCGAAATTTGCCCTCCTGATACACCAATATCACACAATTCCAGATGCCGAAATAAGATATTGAGGCTTGAATCCTTTCGACCATAACTTGAAAGTTTAAAGTATATATGGCTTGGTCAGTTATTAAGATTGTTATATATGGTAGTTGCCCCAGTCATGGATGAGTCTACGGCGTTACAAATATAGTGTCACATGGCTCGAACCAAAAACAAAGTTCTTCTTCGTTGGATATCTAGCGAATCTCTTACATCAATGCTGAAGTGATGTCTACCGATAGACCTTTACAAAGAAATCCGTGTCACGTGTGACAATTCACCCCTTTAGCCTGAATGTAGTGGCCTAGGTACCATTTGCACCACAATATTCCTCCTGTAACTGTATTACGTTGGTGTTTAAACCTTCCTGATGCCGGCGAAATACCGCGACGCTTAAATACTATGAGTTATCCTGACCCTGGGCTCAAGAGCTATGCTTTCAAAACAGCTCCTCAGCTGGATCCCGCGTGGTTAGAACATGAAGAAGAAGTCAAGAAGAGAGGTCCCCCTCGGACATTCAACACTGTTGAAGAACGACAACCAATCTATGCTCTAGAGTGCCGCGAACTTTACGAAAAAATGACAGAGCCTGACGCTCGAGACTATGGGTTATCTCAAGGTGTCATCAAGAAGGAGTTCACAGTGTCCTCATCCGTGGATGGCCATTCGGTTCCTATCCTTCAAATGGAGCTTGAAGAAAATGAGAGTCACGAACCGGAAGTCGTAGTGATCTTCTACCATGGTGGAGGCCTAAAGGTTGGCGAGGCAGATAGTGAAGAGCTTTCATGTCGGCATATCGTCAAGTCAGGCATAGCCAGGGTCCGTTTATACTCGGTTGGCTATCGTTTACTCCCCCAGAACCCAGCCACGATATGTCTTTCAGATTGCCTAGATGCGTTCAGAGCACTACAGAATGTTGCTTTGAAGACGGTTGTTATTGGAAGTTCAAGTGGTGGACAGATGGCATCTGCGGTAGCCCAAGCAGTCTCTCCAGGTTCGATCCATGGCCTGCTTCTTAGGTGTCCTGTCACAGCCGATAGAGCCAGTGGCGAAGAATTTGTGCCCCGGAAACTACGCCCGTATCACACAAGCGTGTCCCCTACTTTCATCACATCTCTGAATGGATATCTGAATCGGGATGTGCCAAGGGATGGTCTTAAGAAACTGCCCTTGGAGGCTACCGAAGCTGAGCTCAAGGATCATCCCCGGACATGGATTCAACTCGCTTCCAACGACACTCTTTATTCAGATGGCCTGTGCTATGGAATGCTTCTTCGAGAGGCAGGTGTCGAAGTCAAAGTGCAGATTGAGATGGGATGGCCCCATACTTTCTGGCTTAAAGCTCCTCACTTGGATTTTGCTTTGGTATGTGAGAAGCATATGATAGAAGGTTTACAGTGGCTTGTTGCATAAGAGATAACACATAGTAGGGATCGAAAGCCACCAAATGTTGAAAGTACGGTAGCTACCAAACAACAAACTTGATATCAAAATACAAAACTTTGTCCCTCCCCTATCCATTCTTTTCTAGTATTAGTTTCCATCGACTTGTTCTTGGTCTTCAGCCTCAAGTTTTGCGTGGTTAACATCCTTTCTGCCACCCGACATCCTGGTGACCAATGACTTGCCGTATCTAGCAGGGCCAGGGCATCGATGGCATAAAGGGCGTAGGCAGAGCTCGACAGAATAGTATACCCATGCTACATTATTCTTTCGTAGTGATGCAGTACTTTGGTAGGTGTTAGTTAGATTTCAAGAAAGGATGGTTGGACTTCTTTCCTCTGCCCGCACCTGCGAGTTCTTCAACATCGTATGAAGCTCGTGAGTCGGACTCCACACCTCTTTGTCGTCCCCCATGCCGTTACAGTAGGTGATTCTGACCGGCACCATAAGAAAACAAGCTGTTCATAGAGTTGCTAGTCTCGTGAAAAGCAAAGTTCGCGAAAAAATTGTCAAGAGACAGTTCCATAGAATGGTTCAGCCGGCCGTGGATATCCAAACCATGTATCCGGATAAGATCTTCGGAAAAGACGGAACGGATAACCCGCATCTGTTCCTCGTGATCAAGGGATTGCCAATCTTCAGCACTGATGCGAAGTAGGAGGTCGTTCAAGTCGGTGCACACCGTGCTGAGGCTCCCCATCTGTCTCAGGGTAAAATTCGCCATAGTCAGTACTAGGTACTCCTTCAGACGATTAGTTAGCGATGGAGAGAACAGCCAGGATGAGACAAGCATACCCCGTTATCACTCGGTGCAGTGACAGCAATGAAGGTATTGCTATCCATTATACCAATTAATTCCCTTTTCGAGATCAGGAATATGCCAAACGGCTTCCCCTCAGACAGTGGACCAGGATAATTCATGGCGTTTTTCAGAACCCATCCAACTTTCGAACCATCTTCGGATAACACCTTGAGTTTCTCGAAGAGCCTTGGATGAGCATACTGCAAGGTCAACATCACAGGGAGTGACATGGTGTATGGCAAACTGGAGATTGTCGTACGAGGCAGTACTAGAACAAAGAATATCAGAAAAGCAAGCATTCTTAGACCAAGAGAGGAGAAAGGAGACCAAGAAGGAGCAAGAAGACCAAGAAGGAGCAAGAAGACCAAGAAGGAGCAAGGAGACCGAGAAAGGAGTAAGGAAGGTGGGGAAATGAGAAGGCAAAAGATTTTATTTTTGTCTATACATCCAAGAATTAACATGTAGAAAATGTGCACATGATAAAACTTTGGGTATTGCTTGGGTCTTTCAATGGCTTGAATTCAAAAATGGACTTATTATGACTGAAGGATCGGAGCTGGCGTAATGTGATATTCGAGTCTAGATATGAGATCAGCACGATTGAAATCGTTTCCAAGCACCTTGTTGGCAAGGAAAATATGCTAGAAACGCGGTGTTACTGAAGTATACACAGGGCTGATCACATTCTGTTGGCAACCTTGATCTGTCGGTCATTGGTTCGTCAAATCATTGTGTTCTTTTCTGGACAAACGAAATACTCAGTTTTACAAGACAACGCCAAGCGCAAACCTGCAAGTGCTCTTGTTTCCAGCCAAAAGTCGGTGGGAAGGTTCTCCATGAGACATCAGTTGGCCCCGAACTCCAGCATTTGTACTCCTAACTTGGTCATACAAGGCCGTCCAAGTCTTGGTTCTTTGTTTTCTTATTTCTTATTGCTTCACATTTCTTTCAAGGCTTCGCGTACTGGGCGGTCCACTCCTTAGCGGTTGCGATGGCCGCCTGCTCGTCCTCCTTCCAGCTCTTGGCAACATCGGCAGCGAGGGGATCGTCAGGGTTGGGGGCACCGAGAAGAGCTTGGATTGAGAGAAGGATAGTTCGGATCTGAAGGGCTGGAGACCAATTGTCTGGAACGTTTGTCAGCTGGGTTGCCTCTGAGCATTATACCTCGATATGTAACACACTCTTGAGGACGTCGAGACAGATACGACCGAGCTTATCAACATTGGGGTGGAAGATCTTGGTAAGGAATCGGATCTTGGGGGGTGTCATGGGGTAGTCGTCGGGTAGAAAGAGCTCAAGGTTGAAGACACCGCCTAGACATATGGTCAGAGTTGAACGAGGTGAGCTGTGTGGACGAAGAACGTACCCTCGTAGGGAGACTGAGCAGGGCCGTGAATTTGAACATCGAAGTATCGGAGGTTATCCTCGTGGGGAACGGCACTGATTCCTGGAACACTGTATCGCGAGTGGTGTTAGGATGCGATCTCAGGGCGCAAGACAGGACCCATGCGTCTGGGGATGGATAACCTACGGCTCGGCCATGAGCCGTTCTGTCTCTTTAATGATGCGCTTCGGAAGAGCCATTGGAATACTGGTGCAAGGTTGCAGGTGTAAGTATTGTAGATATGCGCTAATTTCGATGTGGATGGGCGTTCGTATCGTGTCGTATCGCTGTAGCCTTTGCGTTCGTGACAAGTGAAGGGTCGTGGTCAAGGTGAAGTTGAATCCTTGAAATAAGGCGGGCACTTAACTACCTCCTAGTCTAGTAAGGTATCTGCAGGCTGTTAGGTTACGGCGGGGCAGACCAGATAGTAGATAGAGGGGTTAATACTTCAGAATCCAGGGTTTATTTAGATTAAGTAAAGATAAAGAATAGATTTGCGCAACGTTTCAAATGTCAATAGTTTACCACCAGTCATGTGCTCACAAAAGTGGTGGTAGAAAGAAAATACAATTTCGTTGGATACTTAGGTAGGTACCTTTTTCTGATACTGATACCTCCCCTTCAGGCTGTCATACAAAAGAAAGAAAAAAAGAGTCCCACGACATGTTGTTCCGTCAGGTGCTAGCAAACAACCAATTAATGATGGCGGGGGATGTACATTCGCGCCCCAAACAGCAGGGGCGGTAGGTACAGGTACAGTAACAGTACAAAGTACTTGTGCGACGTCGTAACGCGCTTTGACCACCTCATATCAGCAACCACTGGAACGCGAGCTTCACTGACCAACTTCATGAACAACACCTGGTCCGGACTCAGCAATAGCCTTCAATAGGCTCTTTTTGGTTTTAACCCTTAAAGAAGAGCTCTATTCTGTCTTGGTTCTCACTGATGATGACATGACTAGAAGCTCTCCAGTGGCAGGACGCCGTATATCACATTCTTATCGCATACGAGTTACGACATGAGGCACGTCGTGATAGACTCTCCAAACAACACCCATTACCATGCCGTCTTTCGACCAACTCACCGATGCTCCCAAGAAGGGCAAGGTCATCAAGTCGGCCTATGATAGCGAGAGCTTCGAGTCTGATGGTACTATCCACGTTGACGGCCTGGTTGGTTCAGCCACTATCTCTCCTGCTGGACGAGATGTCGCATTGGCCTCGTAAGTTGGAGCATACGACTATATGTGCACACATCCGTTGACTCACCCCAAACAGGCCTGATGGGTTGGCAATCATAGATCTTGATTCGCCATATAGCCCTCCTCGACGGCTAAGAACTCACGGTCTTCCTTGGCTCGTTGTAGATGTTCAATGGTCTCCTTTCGCTGCTCGAGATTACTGGATTGTCTCGGCCGCTAACCATCGTGCTCTTGTCTGGAATTTAAATCGCAGAGAAGACTCCAGCTCGGGTGCGATTGAGCACTCGCTTCAAGGTCATAGCCGCGCCATCACCGATGTCAACTGGTCTGCTCACCATCCTGATCTTCTGTCAACTTGTTCGGTAGATGGCTACATCCACGCATGGGATCTTCGAAGGCCACGCCAGCCCGTTTTGACCTTTTGCGATTGGACCGCTGGTGCATCGCAAGTCAAGTACAATCGTCAGGCATCTCACATACTTGCTTCAGCTCATGATCGATGGCTGCATATTTGGGACGAACGTCGCTCTTCCGAGCCTCTTAAATCCATCAAGGCCCACAAATCCAAGATTTACGGTTTGGATTGGAACCGCTCAGATCCCAAGTCTATTGTTTCTTGTTCTATCGACAAGAGAATCAACTTCTGGGATTATACTGCAGACGAACCTCTACAGCATACCATTGAAACTGGCTTTCCAGTATGGAGAGCTCGCCACACCCCTTTTGGCCACGGTCTTTTGGCCATACCCCAGAACGAACCAGGTGATCTCTATCTATACGACACTCGTTTCAATCCAGAGTCAAAACTGACAACTCAGCCAATTGATGTTTGGCCTGGTCACGGAGATCACAAAGCCAAGGAGTTTCTGTGGAGATGCCGTGGTGGAATAACTGATGATGGTAAAGATAACCGTGAATTCCAGCTTGTCTCCTGGGGCACAGACAATGAACTCAAGCTGCAATGTATTGAACCCAAAACTTTCGCTGCCATTGGGCACAAGCGAGGGATGCCGGCGGACCCAGCCGTCAGTCTCACACGAAAAGGTGCTACATATAAGACGTTCCGTACAGTGGACGAGACAACAGACCGTGATCGAAAATCTGCTACCATGAGCGACCACCGTCCTGGTACCAACTACCATAAGCAAAGTGCCCTAACACTAGGCATGCGCTCGGGGACGACCCAGAATCATCGTGCATCGGTGGCATGGCGGGGCCCTTCAATGAAGGCCAAGGTTTCAGGAAAGGCCCTCGACCGTAACCAATCGCAGATAGGGTGGATGAAGGGAATTGCTATGACCAAGAGGAAGGCGTCAACAAGCGTCAAACGACACCTGTCGAAAGACTCGGGTATTTTTGGCCACGGGTATCCTGACGACGAGTGGGCCGAACCCGACACAATCCAGGAAGAACTTCTGCGTATTAGCCATCAGCTTCCCAAAGTGAAATGGGATAATATCAACATGGACAACATGACCCTGAACGCTTCATTGAATGGACCATGGGGTACTGGTGGAGATACCATCTTCATCAAGGTTCGCATCGATATCCCCGTCGGCTACCCCAAGACAAAGGCACCAAAGTTCTTCGTCGAAAGATCGTCTTTCATGCCTGCAGAGACTCACAAGAAGATTGATCGCGAAATTCATCAGCTAGCTGATCAGTTCTTGCAAAGAAAACAAAACTGTCTTGAGGTTGCCTTTACATATCTCCTAGGAGAGGTTGATCTCGAAAGCAGTACGACCTTCTTCAAAAACGTTCGGGATCTTGATGATGAGCTTGATGGTCTGGCCGATGAGAGCTCAAGCGAGTCCGACGAAGATATACCTGCGGGCGGTTCAGCATCCATGTCTCAAGAACTCCCACCGCACAACGAACTTGATACCGCACTTGCGCCTCCAAACAGGACTATCGTGCCACCACCACCTAGGACGTGTGGTGCTAGATTTTCGCATAACGGACGGCTGATCTGCTTCTTCCCTTCGAAAGAGGAAAAGGCAAGAGCTTTATTCACAACCACAATGGATGCTTACAGGGAGCGCCCAAAGGGGGAACCCTTTTTTGCCGGTTTTGGCAGAATCGCACACGATCTCAGCCCCCGGCAGCGTTTCATGGCGGAAGATACCTCTGCGTCTAGTGGAGATTCTGACTCCTCCGCCTCAGGATCATCCTCGTCCTCGTCTTCCTCGAGTGATTCAGAGTCTACGTCGATGCACAAGATAAGTCTCTGGTATCATCCAAGCCGTCAATTTAGGAAAACATGGAGCGAGGATAGATCGATACGCTCCAGCGGTGGCGGCACTGGAGTCGGTACTGGTACCGGCACTGGAACAAGTCGTCGCCGGCCTGGTCGGCCAAAGAACCTCATATCGATACATGATTTCCGTGCCCTTCTCCCTTCTAAGGAAGAGTTTGCGCGTGAGTACGCGATATTTGGTGACGGTGCCGAAGTGTGTGAGCACAATGCAAAGGTCGCTGAGAAGTATAACGCTCGTGATCTATCCGATGTTTGGCGATATCTTGCGCTGTTACTGAAGAAAGGCGTGCCGCTTGAGGTTCTCGCCCACAACCAGCGGCGTGACTCAATTTTGGTGATTGCTCACGATGTGGTCTCAAGATGCAATGCCAATGCCTCTCCTCTCGATTCTTTCTGGGACAGACACGAAGGTGCATTATCTGGTAGAGTGAAATGGGGCAAGCACCCTTTGGCCCGCGATTTCATTGTGGATCTGTTTGCATACTTTGAAAGAATTGCGGATATTCAGATGTTGGCAATGCTTTCATGCATATTCAGCGAGTCCTCTGCTGCAGACAGTGTGGCATATTTCGAGTCGCATCTACCTCAACCTGAAACCCCACTTCCTATGAAAGCACCAGCATTCTCTCTAGACTACTTTCCAACAGATGCCTCACTCTGGAACATCGGTGGTCGCAGCTATACAAACTCGGCCATCACCACTCCAATGACAGTACATACTCCTGTCCATTATGCAGGATCACAAGCATCTGACGATGGTATGTGGGCTGGAGACGCAGCATCAAACTCATACTCTTGCGGAGAAACACCACCGAACAGGTTCAAGGGGTTTCTGGGAGACGTTGAGGCACCACCCAGCGTGTCGACGTCTCCAAATACTCGTTTCCTGAATCGGGCAAACTCCGGCTTGGCATCGGCTTTCGCTGCTAATTTACCGCGTTCATTTGCAGGAGTGAGCTCGTCTTCTCCCCCAAATCACGGAAGAAAGAAGCCAAGCCCCGCTGAAACATATCTCGGCAGTTTGGCTCCAGGCAATGTCACATGGAGTGCCTCTACTGCAATGGACTCTAATGGTGGCAGAACCTCATTGGATGATGATGAGTTTCGGAGGGATGACTTCCTACCCCTCGTTCCTACAAAGATCTCTGTTACTATGGAGGATCAAACAGCGTTTGACGACGACGGTTGGTTGAATATACCGTTGCTTGAGTCCAGTCAGGTCGATGTTCATGCTCGTTATCGATATGCGTATGCCGAGATGTTGCAGATGTGGAATCAACCGCTTGCTAGACTTGAGATCATGAAATTTAACTCGCTCAAGGAGGACATGACTGGTGGACATGGCGACGACAACTTCCACGATTCAGCCACTGGACACGATGGCGCGAATGGCAAGAGTCATGGTAACCACGCTAAGTCCTCTCCTATTGCCATGGGTAAGAAGGATCAACTTCAAGCTTTGCTTGCATCGGGTCGTGGTTTAGATGTCACAGGCATGTGTCGTATACATGAGATTCAATTGGAGCCTCTTCGATACACGTCCAGTGACCCCAAGGTTGGTGGCGCTGTAGGCACATGTGATCGTTGCCATCACACCCAGAGTCAGCTCACGTGCGTATATTGTCTTGAGCCTGTGGATGCTCTATTCCCTCCTTGCTTAGCCTGTGGTTGTGCCAGTCATGAGGCATGTTTAGCAGAGTGGCATGCTG
The DNA here is from genome assembly GCA_013186375.1 of Fusarium aywerte. NCBI lineage: Eukaryota > Fungi > Ascomycota > Sordariomycetes > Hypocreales > Nectriaceae > Fusarium > Fusarium aywerte. Next base: position 45,949 of record JABCQV010000198.1, read on the forward strand.
CTGGCGAGACGCAATGTCCTGCTGGCGATGAATGCAACTGTGTGGAAGAGGCAGCAGATGGCCAAGTCGAATCATGGGCAGCACTTCAGGGAGCCATGCTCAAAGGACAAAGACAGTTGATGATGCTACCTGGTCCGGCTATGGAAGATAGCGATGATGATGCAAAGGTGACTCGCGAATGGGAAAGGGTTGAACCTGCTATTCCTTCACGAATGCAAGGATTTTCCGCCGCCAGTATTAGCCTTGGTAACAGACTGAGGAAATCGGCGGGAGAGTGGTCAAGAGCTTCAAGTTTGAGACGAAGTGGTGATCGGAGGAACATGATGTAATACCTTGGTATAAATTTCAATCCACGTATGGATGTATAGTCTGTAGAATATTTGCTGCCTTATTATCATAGCGTTGAGTCATTTGCAAAGGCATATGAGTTAGGAATTTACTGTTTGTTACCTGACTACTACAGCTTAGCTGGTATGCTTAGAAACCATGATATGTAGGATAATGATTCTACTCGAGTTAGACTACTTGACACGGCCATTTCATTGTTAAAGATGCCCATGACTGAAGATTAAGTGGAAATTCAATACCTAAAGTCCAGTATCAAATGTCAGTAATATAATAAGCCCCCATGCTACCCAGCCTAATCTTACCTTAAAGAATATGATCCTCTTTAGTTTGTTCTCCAGACCCTGAAAGACTGTGGATGAGTGAGGGTGAAAACCAGCTTCGCTGCACGGCACTTGTCAGCGATATGGTCGAGAGTCCGGTATGCATTCCTACTTCCCTCAAACTGTTAAGGAACAAAACTCATTTTTGTAGATTGAGTGAACTCTCCAAACGAGTCCATCGTGGTGTGTCGATAGAGGCTATTGCAGCCCTATTGCATAGGCAAGCAGAGTTTACAAACGGGACTGTGCTATCTATCTAAACAACATTTACTAGGCATAATAATAACTATAACAGCTTCTACGTTAAATAGATTAGAGGTCCCTGACTCTAAATAAAGAGAATTTACGTCAAGCTTGCTAAGCATTGTAGTAAAGAATAAGATGTGCATGTTTGGACTTGATAGTTGAGAACCGTCTCGAAATGCATTGCATACTCCATACTCTAACTCTACTATTTTAGCAATTATGATCGAATCAAATATTCACTAAACAATAAGAACACACCTTGATATGCCTCAAAGTAATTAGGTAATTGGGTACTATTGCCGCCTTTGCGTTAGTGCCTTGTTTAATTAAGCTCTAGTTTGCGTGGCACGTTATAAAACGCTTTCGCAGAAGTCAGGACAGTTCGCTGTGTCTCGAGCTTCTCCATGCTTCAGCGCTATTACTGTCTCAGTTGCCAGTGTCCTAGCTGACTACCCACAATGATTCCTCAGTCGATTCTTCGAGTGTAGCTGTATGTCAGATGATATTGTCTTAGGCCTGAGCAGATTTTAATCAGCTCTTGCTTTCAATTCAATCGTCTGCGTCTTCTGATCTCCTTCCCAGCTTCGCTCCATGCCTCGCGATGAAGGTTGAAGGTCAAAATTCTCTCAATGACAACCCACCTCAACCCGTTCGCGTGTATTTGGTCATCCCCTGTCTCCTCACTTGCCTGCCAGGGAAAGATTCGTACCCATTTCTGACCGTCATCGGGAGCCTGGTATTTTCCATCTAGGAAGACAACCTTGGACACCATTTTCGTGCGTCCTTGGTTGAGCTCGTGGCAGTCTTCTTTCCCGCAACGGCCTTCGTAGAGAACAGCATGTGACTCGGGGTCGTCAAGATCCAGAGGTGCCATCTCGATGATCTCATCCTCTACCCAGTATCTGAATTGCTTCGCCAGCTCTTTAAGCCGAGCCTCGTATGTCGCTTGCATGTTCACAGGAATCTGCCAACGTGGATCGATTTCTCCCACCTTCACAATCCATAGTTCGTCCAGGTCAGGGAACCAGAACCTATCAAATTCGATTCTGCCAAAGTCCCCTCGCTGATTATAGCATAGCGACAGATATATGGAGTAGTGATGAGGCACTTGCACCCGGCCGTCATCAGGGAAGCAATCCCAGAAGGCCATCCTTCTGACTCGGGGTGCGAGTTCTTCTAGATACTGATCTGTTACTTGGTCTGAGATCTTATGGTCGCAAACAAGAATATCTTTAGAGAAGTCGAAGAATGATCCGCGACCTATTGGCTCATACCCGAGTCGGGTTTCATCTCGCGCTTCGGCATTGATTTGTGTAACAGTAGGTAACGGACAAGACCCGTTCCTTTGGACCAGGTCACCGTATAAAACGATGCGAGGCTCGTTGGCTCGCGACCATATCTTCAGGCGAAGTTCGGGAGGCAGAGAAGTAAAGTTGGTTTTGGGTAAAGTTGACAGGTCCGAAGAGGGCACGGTCTGAGAGTCATGTGCCGAAGACGGGGACATGTTTACCATGACGAACGGAGGATACGGCCTCCAGAGAAGACAGTTTGACGGAGATCATTGAGGTTTATAACCAACCAAGAGGTACGTACGTAGGCATGAGCAGCGGTTTTGATCCCACCCACGTCGGGTATATAGTGCCAAATCCCAGCACAGGGGTTCTCACGAGGACAGACGGAAACGGTGTCATACTTACATGTTGGGGAGACCATGACCGTTTGCGGCATATCCGGCGCGGGAAAAATAGTTGATCCTCGTGAAGCCATCGTCGAAGGTGATGCTTGCACAATGTCACTGTCTACCAAAACCGGGATGGTTCACCGACACCGCCTTAGGGCGGTTCGATAGCAACATACTGCATGGTGGATTTGGCTCCCTCGGTCAGCCTACCAATGAGACTGCTCTCCAAGGGAGAGAATAGTGATGAGACCGGGGTGAGCCGCAGATGGTGCAAGACGTCTAGTGGACGATCACACTTTATCGAGCATTTCGCGCTTCTTGTTTGCCTGTCTGTCTTGTGAAAAGCAGGGCTAGTCAGCGCCGCACCGCGCCGGCCCTTTTTCCCGGTCATCTGTGATCTTGACATCAGACACGCTCTCTAACCTTCTTTTCTTTCCGAGCCGTGCTGAAGATTACCGATAGTACTATATCCAGTCAGGCGGTCAGCAGAACAGTTGGCGGAATATATCGGTACAAGACTTAAAGCATCTCGCTAATCTAAAGGGATTATTGGTGAGCTATCTTGGTTCATGGTCTGATGTGAGTTGAACCGTGATAGATTATCCTGGTCATGGCTGCATGCGACACAAAGCCGTCAGGCGAGGCCGACGGAATGCTAAAGCTGGAGGACATCAGGCTGCAGCTCAGTACGAAGTACAGTCCGCTATCACGTCGAGAGGTGACCGCTTATGATACTGTACTGCACTGCAAGACTGGACATTATCGCACTAGGGACGGCGATTATCCAGCATGGGGCCAGGTAACGGTTATCCGGGAACGTGGGTCTACAAGCGAACCCGGAACATGTTTGCGTTCAGCTTCAATATGCACGAGAGTAGTGGATATGACTCGCGGAATCCTGTCTGATTTTAATTCTGAATCTTGCTTATTGGTTCGAACCGAGATTTCTATATCCAAGCTGCATTCCCTGCGTTTTTATCAACGCACAGCAATACATGTTGTTATTCGAACTTGACGTTCTGGAGGTCGGACCCGGGGGTTTGGGTGCTTAAAGTGAAGCGGGAGGGCTTGAACCTGCAAGGGATATCGGGTAACCCCGTGTGGAGTCCGTAAAGTTGAGGCGGGAGAGTACGCGATTGGTGCCGAAGGAATGGTTCTGGGACCGACCAACATGAACGCATTTACCAAGTCGGGGACGTGATTGGCAGCAAGATCTGACCCTGAGCAGCAGCAGCAAGCTTGGGACTGTTCCGCATGCTCATGATCTGCCGTAATGATGATCAAAGTTGTCGGTAAAATGCATCAGCAGGTGCGTTGTGTGGTTGGTTTAGGTCCCGAGACCACGTTTTAACCAGAATGGACCTGTCAAGGTCGGGAAAGCTAATTTGCTTGACTGGCTGCGAGACGGAGCGTTCGACGTCCGCGAGTTCTCTAATCAAGATAGATCCGTGTATATCAATGTGATTAAAATAGGTATGCATTCCACGTGCCTGCAGTGCTTACTCCATACACCATAACACCCCGTCTTCTCGGTTAGAAGAAAATGAACAAGAGAAAGGTTGGCCCAGGCGAGAGAAGGATGGTGATGCGCTCGATGCTATTATAATGGCTGATGGGTGTGCTGAAGGGCGGGCTGGATTTGAAACATCGGTGTGCATGTGCATCTGCATTGCAACGATGCAGTCACTTCCGGTACCCAATCTTGTCAGAGCTTTCGAGGTATAACCGCCAGAGCTGCAGTTCTCTGGTGATGAACTTTCGACTGGTGGATTGAATTGCCTCGAGAGATGAAGAAACTGATGCGCGAGTTGATACTGTAGGGTAGTTGGACAGCAGCTCAGCCACGTCGTTCGATGCTTTGCCGCTGCATAATTACTGCATGTATTGATCCTCAGAGGGGTTAGAGCATCGCAGTCAGGGTAACCTGATGAATAGTGATGGGCTCTAGTAGGAAGGTGATGTTGAAGAGAAACAGAAAAGTGAAAATATATTGCTTCACGGTTTTGCAACCCAAAGAGGAAGCTACATAGGGAGAGTCAATGGACCGCACTTACCCCACCTGTGAGCTAGCAGGTTCTACAGTACCTACCTATGTAAGTAGTTACTGCCTGCCTGTTTAACATCATGCAATGAGAAAAATCACTTGCATATAATTATCACCAACATACAACAAATACGAGGTGGTACCAAAAAAAAAAAAAAAAAGAAGAAGTCATACCTACTTATTATATATGTCAGATGCGAGTGGAGTCTTTAGCTGTCTACGTACTTACAACGGGACGCCCTTAGATCAATCAATCAATCCGACCCTTCCATGACGCGAAACGCTACAACACGATCTCCAAGTCCACTAGCCCTTAATGACCCACTCATGACAACTGTCAATGTCAATTGGCATCATTACGAATCTCAGACGCAATCTCCAACTTTGCAACATAGTCCAGGTACAGGTCCAAGTCGACACTCCGGACGCCTCCAATGCCTTCTCGATAGCATGCCATCCCCTACTGACGACGAGACGCCATTCCCTTCGTTAGACCGTTCTACCCTCCATGGGTTTGGCCGTTCGCATCTTTCCCCTGACGATGCCTTCGTATCGCCTCCTCGAGGTCCGCGAGGCCGAAGCCGAAGGCGTAAACGTCCATGGAAGAAGCTGATGTGGGTGAAGCAGTCGTGTATGTATACGTTTGATGCTTCCAAAAGGACAGCCTCAGCTAACATTTCTACTCAAGATCCTGATAACTACACCGACCAAGCGACCTTTCTCGAAAACCTCCAGCGCAACCCTCGCCTTAAGCCGTACGACTTTTGGCCACTTGTCGCCGATTCCACCGTCATACTGCAACATGTATGCTCCGTCATCATATTCGTTGTTTGTTTCGTCGGCATAAACCAAGAGCGCGTGTCTCCTGTTGCTGTCACAAGCTGGAGCAGCTTCGCTACATTCGTGGGGTGGATTCTGTGGGAACGTTGGCTATCCGAAATCGAGGAACCCGACGACCCGAGCCTGGGCGTAGCGGCGAATGTCATGGGGAGGGCCGGCCGTACAGGCAGTCTGAGACGGCCGACCCGTACAGGTAGCATCCGGCGCCCAACTCCGCTCCGGATCGAATCGGCGCCATCCACCGCCGCGCCATCTTCTGTTCCTTCGGCAGCGAGCTCGACAACCAACCTACATGCGCCATCTGCGATGCATCGAGCGCAGTCAACTTCGAATACGTCCTTGGCCAGCGGTGCCAAGCACACTCCTCGAGCGAGTCAGGAACATCTTCCTATACTACCCCCTCCACTCCTGCCCGAAGAGAATCGATATAGACAGAGGATGGAGACTATAAAATCCGCGATCCTTATCTACTGCACACTGCTTGGACTCAGTCCCATACTTAAATCGCTCACACGATCGACATCGAGTGACAGTATTTGGGCAATGTCCTTCTGGCTTCTCGCAATTAATATCTTTTTCTTCGACTACTCAGGGGGCGTAGGTGCCAAGTTTCCAGCGTCTCTGTCCACCAATGCTGCTCTGATGGCATCGACTGTGCTGGCTAGTCGACTGCCTTCCACCAAACAGGTGTTTAGCCTAACTCTCTTCAGTATTGAAGTCTTTGGATTGTTCCCAGTGTTTCGACGCTACGTACGGCACCGCAGCTGGCGCTTTCATATACTCTCGGCTATTTTACTGGTGTTGGGAGCAAGCTTCGGGGTTGGCCTTATACTGGGCGATGCTAGAGGCACGGATGGATGGCCGTGGAAGAGTGGAGTGGTGGGCATGATTGTCGGAGTTGTCATTGCTATACTGGCTACAGGTGGCTGCAGTTGGTGGCTGATCGGGCTTCAGAAGTACAAGAACGAGATACGAGGGCCATGGGACGCAGCGAGACCTATCATTATGAACCGGCCTCGGTGGGATGATGATTCATGATGGAATAGAATTTGAATGTAGACAATGTATACCTGAACTTGAGAACTATTGCGATCGTGACAACAGACGCTTGCAGCGTCAAGTTTTCGTCTTGGAGCACCGTTGCACAAGCAACTGTCATGCAAGTTCGGATTTCAGCAAAGAATCTTGGCAAGGTCTTAGCGTTAGGCCAAGCTTTTGTTCTACAACACACAGGGCATGCTGACGGTATGGAGGCCGATAATATGGGGAAAATGTTGTACCACTACTCTGTAAAGCAGGGAATTGGCTTCAAGTAGAGTTCGAGGGCTGAGATTGATTAGTGTGAAACCGTAATAGCGGCAGACGAGGGAATTTGCTGTCGGGTACGAAAATGCGGTACCATTGCCATTTGTTGCGTCGTCATAGTATTTGCACCCATTTCCTGGGATAAACATTACATTGGATACGAAATGCAGCTTGCATGCGATGCCGATCTGACGCTGCACATCATGACGTTTGAGAGCCTATGGCAGAGGCAGAGGGCTAGGAAGCAGCCGTCAAAAATAATAATTGTTTTAAGAATTGTTTTGTTTTGTTTCGTGGTGTCGCATTTTAGTCTACTCCAACCATCTTAGCCAGACACAAATCACCTCCCCGAATAAGAAACCAACTTCCACCAATAGCACGCGGATAGTCTGTATCTGTTTTTGATCTCCAGAGGGGTACTCAGAATAGAGTGGTTCTAAGCGAGAGGGAGGGAGACTTTTCTTAGAGACGAATAGGCGCAGTAGCCACACCTCAAAGCCGTAAAAGTCCTAGTGAGGCACTTTGACGCGTAAGTGTCTATATCTGTTGGGAGGCTTTGCTGCCTCTACAAACTACATCCTGACTGAGATGTAGACGTAGACGTAGACGTAGACGTAGACGTAGACGTAGACGCATACGCATATGCATGCAAGGAGAGAGGGTATAAGCTGACGTTGGTAGTTGCAGAGAATACCATTGTAGTAAGCTCACTGCCACTACCAGCCTTGCCAATATTCAATACCTTAGTACCTAGGTACTTACCTTCTTCACAGCGGCTGAGCTGAGCTGTATACGGACAGCTACTACTAATAAGCTAACGCATGTCATCAATCTGTGGCGCTTGATCCTCTTTTTTCTAACTGATTGCGGCGGCTATCTACCCCAAGGTAATCGTAGAGTAAACAAAGCAAGGACTTTGCGATGGCAACGAGGAAACCTTGACTGCTTCGGCAGTCAATGTTACTCAAAGATGACTGGTTCAGTACATGTTTTTGCAGGGTTGTCCGGGGCGATGAATCTCTAGTCTCTCCTTCAGGTCTAGTAACACCATTTTAGTCTCCCGCCTCCCTTTTGCCCCTCCTCTTAAAACATCCAATGCAGATACATCTGCAATGCATGCATACCTAGAAGCGCCATGGCACAGCCCCCAAAACGGCAACCGGCACAAACGAGAAAAGATGATAGAATATGAGCAGTTTAATGAAAGATGAAAGTCACAGTAGTACGACCTAACTTAACTTAAAAGCCAAACTCAAATTACGTCCCGAGAAGCAATCCCGAGCACATAATTGCGTCTGCAAAGAGGCGCTGCGATACAATGAGTTACTGGAACGTAGAAACTATGGCACCTGGTAATTCCGGGAGTTTGTGAGAATACGACGGGACCCTTTTACAGAAGGTACCTTATATGCTGATTAAAAGGCCATCAAAACTCTAGAGAGCCGGTCAGCGTCTAGGATGTAAGGAATACTCTGATTGGGGCAAAAGCTCTGTAGGTGCTAAAAGTATCTGAGCACAGGCTGCCAGGGGTTCAGTCCAGTCAAGTCCAGGGGCAAAAAAGACTAAAAGAAGTATCAGAGTCAATCAATAGCCTGTATTCGTAGACCAGCCACTAGACTTCTGACCACATACAGTACATACTTTACCTACCTATATTAGGAATGGCATGATGGAGACTTCGGGACTTAACTTTTGTTTGCTATTGCAGCCCAGTCTAGTAGATATGATGTATAAAGAGGCAAAGCTCCCATGTCTTGTTTCTTACTGTTTCTTGTCAACCCGCTTTCGTTTCGAGTCACTCTTATTTAAACCACTGCTTTCAGATCACTGGAAGCTCACTCGCTTTATTATTTACAGCAATCGTTTCAGTAAACACAACTCAATCAAAATGAAGGCTGCTTTCTTCCTCGCTGCTGCCGGCCTTGTTGCCGCTCAGGACCTCAGTGGTCAGCCCAAGTGTGCTGTAAGTCAGAGCCCACCTATACGCTTATAGTACATCAACTAACATCCACAGCTCAAATGTCTCCAGGAATACATCCCCAAGGCCGGCTGCGAGCTCACCGACACTGCATGCCAATGCAAGCCTGGATTCCAAAAGGAGCTACAGCCCCTCATCACTCCTTGCTTGACCGACGCCTGTCAGATCGAGGACCTTATCAAGGCCCAGCAGGCTGCTGTTGAGGCTTGCAAGGCTTACGCCGCCTCCGCCGGTGCCGGTTCCTCCACAATCGCTCCCACCGAGAGTCTCGGCTCTGTCACCGTCAGCATCGACACTACCGTCACTGGCTCTGCTACCGTTCCCGCCATCTTCTCCAGCATCCCTGATGCGAAGCCCATCCCTCCTGTTACTCCTCGTCCCGGCAACGGAACCATGACCAAGACCATGTCAGAGGGATCAGGAGCCGGAGGAGCTGGAGGTGCCACCACACCTACCTCTGGTGGCGGCAATGGCGGTGTCAGCAGTGTTCCTACCGACGCTGGTAGCGCTGCTGCCGCTGCTGCTGGCCCTGCCTTCGGTCTCATCGCTGCTATTGCTGCCGCCATTGCTCTGTAAGAGAGAGCCTCGATACCTTGGTGTTTGTAAATAATGCAACATGATTATGGGACATTTTGGGAAAGCTATCAAGCTGGAGTTATTGCAAAGGAATTAATGGTGTTCTATTCAAAGTTTCAAGCTTTCGGAGGCACGATAAGCTTACCATTCACAGCAATGGAAAAAGTAGTGATAGATATGTATCATCTAGTAATAAATATATAAGCATACTCGAACTTTGGTTCTATGCGCATGATATAAGCCTTGTTCCATTGATGTATTGCTCTCGCCGCATGCAAATTATGTCTGGGTAGACTGTTCAGCCTTTTCCAAATCAACATCAATGAGCCACGGTAGCTGTATCGGTCTATATCTGATGTCCATGATTGCCGCATTCACAAACAACGTGTGCTCGCCGGGAACCAACTGACTGTCACCTTGAGTCAGGTCAAGATGCGCGGCCCTTTGCTTGCTCATCTCAATCAGCTTCACCTTCGTTATCTCGGCCGTCTCCTTGTTCTGGGTCACCCGGTTCGGTCGTAGCCCTTGAAGCCCAACCTGTCGTGACCGCCCTACATCAATTTCATCTCCATTCCAGGATACATAGTGTATTCCCCAGGCTTCGTGAATATGGCCAAAGCAATGAATTTTGGGTTTCGCGCGGGTGATGGCTGCAAGGAGGTCTGGACATCCAGCGTGGGTTGCCGTCCTGCTTGCAAAATCACAAATACCCTGAGGCGGGCCATGAGTCAACGCCACGTCCATCCCTGGAGGAATATTGAAGTCGTGACCGTCTTCATACTGGAAAGCCCATCCGCCATATGCAGGAGTCCAGGGACTTGCATACACCTTCAGCAATGCACCGCTTGCCAAGGTAAACTCATGAACACCCTCTGTCAAATACTTGACACCGTCTTTTTTAGCCTTTTGGATAATTTCCTTGACCTCATCCAGAGTCTCCTTCGGTCCACGAAACGTATTAATCCAGTAGTCCTCGTCGAGTGCAATGTCGTGGTTGCCTGCAATAGCCAGCTTGAGGGGTGCTTTGATAGACCGCAAAACAGAGAAAGTCTTGTCGAACTCGGGGACTGTAGTTCTTTTCGTGAGATCACCGCAGTGAATGACAACGTCAGCTTCTGGTAAAGGGTCTCTCCAGCCGGTAACCGCAATCATAACATCTTTCTGGTTGAGTTCATCCTCAGTACTAGGTCCATCTTTGTTTTTGGGCTTTAGTTTAGATCCATGCGTATCGGATATAATGAGAATGCGAGTTTTGATATGTGTCGAACTAGAGGGTTCAGGCATCTTGTTAGGGCTTCGAATAATTCTACAATAGTCGTTGCGATGTTGACTATTGAATATCAAGAGACTGTCTGGAAGCTAGGGAGTGTTATCCGTGGTATGTTGTGAAAACGATAATATAGTGATTTAGAGTGATACTCCAAAGGTGAATAGTGTGCCAATAGACAGTATATTAAAGGATAGTGTTGATGAATTCTAGATTGACGACATGAGGTGAGTCGATGTTCCACTCCGTACCAGGTGTACGTTTAATATGAGCTTTGGAATAGCTCAGGCTGACGTCGGATGGGTGGAAAGTGGGCCTCAAACTTCATCCAGTAAGTTAGTAGCTAATTCCTATGCAGACCCCTAGAGGCCTAGACCTCCTACACCTATCAAACACACTCCTCTATCTAATCTACCACACGCGCATCACCATCCACAACCGCGATCTATATACTTCAATACTTTAGTATCTTCTTCAATCCAAACAATTTCTCCGAATATGGCAACAGAAGCGTCTCAAGATGTTCCAATGGGGTCGCCTCCCCCAGCGCCAGCGCCCGCTCAAACAGACCAAGAACCTAAATATGGCGGTTACTCGCGATTCGAGATGGAGCTCGAGGTTCGTTCTCGTGCTTCTCTCAACCCACGCACGTCCATAGCTAAAAAAAAAATGATTTGTACAGTTTGTACAGTCTCTAGCGAACCCAGCCTATCTCAACCACCTTGCATCTCAGAAGCTCCTCAGCCAGCCCGCCTTTGTCGCATACCTTGCCTACCTTCAATACTGGAGCAAGCCGCCGTATCTCAAGTATCTGACATATCCCGGCCCGACACTACGACACCTCGAGCTCCTTCAACAGGAAACGTTCCGACAGCAGATCATTAGCCCTGATGTAGTAAGGGCACTGATGGAGGAAGGCATGAAGGCCTCAGTCGATTGGCACCGCGAGACCTAGAAAGTTCCCACGAAGTCAGAACGCTACGCACAGGAAGACGAGAAGACACGCTGCACAAAAATGATACCCAGGGAGATACCAAGACGGCAACAATGACACCATAAACCATATTTCGAGGCGAAAGAGAAAGAGAAAACTGCCACGGACAAGAAGAAAAAATACCAGTCTCTACGCCACCAGTTCTATTCGGCAGCAATACCTTGAGGCTAGAGGCATTATTCTTGACTGAATGTTAAAAAATACGAGCATTTGATGACCAAACTCCAGTTCTCCTCGCATAAAAAGAATAACCCATCGACTCGCAATACAAAGAAAATTCTTCTCTGTGCTCAGTTCTCTCTCCACCGGTGACCACAAGTCATACACTTGAAAAAGCTTGTCATAGGCTCATCAGCACTGCGAATCTGGACCTGGAAGAAGGCAGCTTCCTCGCCATCACATCCATCGGCGGGGCACTGAGCAGGACCCTTTTGCGCATTGTCCCAGGCACCGGGACCACCGAAGACGTCTTCTCTTTCGACACGCTCATACAATCGTCGCGAGAAGACGGGCTCGGTAATGTGGTGTTCGAAGGGGCAGGTGCGGCACTCGAGACGGTTGGTTCGTGTGTTCGTCAGGGAGACAGTGAGGATGTTTGCGCAATGGGGGCAGACTGGAAGTTAAATCGATTGATTAGCTTGGAATGCGCATATCGATTTGGGGTTGGGAGTCTTACAGAGCAACATAGCGGCAGTTTGATCTGTGCGCGTCTAATATCTTAATATGAGCCGAATTTGTTGGAGGATACGCTCTCGTATTTGGTAGTGGCCGTTGTTGACTATCAAAGGTAAACTTTGGAGTATGACTTTTTTTTATTTTGCCGACGACGATGAGGTTCCATGAAGGTGAGCGGGTACTGCGGGTTGCTTATTCCATTTTCGGTACAGTACGGTGCTGGTGGGGCAGGCGGCTGTTTGTTGTTCTAGCGATCCTCCCCCGCCAAAGAAAGCTCATAGGTTAGCAAGGTTAGGTACCTTCTTGGGCGTCTGTCTCAGCATCAGCCCCCCTCCACTCTCATCTGCCCCTCTAAACACCGCCTGACGAAACGCTTCAAGCCAATATCAGACCCGTACATGATTCTTAGACTCCCTCAAAACCTACTGCTACCTTCTTTAAGCCACAACGACATCTCCAAACTTCTCGTCGGTCTCGAGGTTCCTCCTTAAAACCCTACAGGATCTTCAATACCGACTTTCGTCATCGCCGATCCTGTCTGTCACTTTATACCCCGCTCCCGCGACAGCAATTTGATATTCAGGGACCTGAAAATGGCAGGAGACGAAGAACACGATGTAAGTCATGGGCTTTTACCTTGATAATATCTACGGGAATTTGTACTTATAGCTTCTGTTTTGCCAGGGCGCTTCCGTCCAGGAAATCTTGATCGAAGCCTGCCGCCGCAACAATGTCGAGCTTCTCGACGAATGTCTCGAGGAAAAGTCCGACGCCGAAATCTCAAAGCTGCTCAACGAGACCAAGACTGTTATGGGCAACCATCTCTACCATGAAGCTGCCTCTCGTGGAAACTGTGCGCCTCTCACTTGCCTATACACACAAAGCATGATTCAAAAGAGCTAACCCCACCGCCCTTAGACGAAATCATCGATCACCTCCTCGACCAGCCCGAATTCGAGTGCGATCCTGTAAACCAACGGGAAGGTGACACACCACTTCACACTGTTATCAGGTGGATAAACTCAGAGCCTCCCGCCCAGCGACCCTTCGGTAACGCTCTCGTCGAGATGATGCTTGAGGCCGGTTCCAGCACCCGCGTCAAGAACAAGGCCCGTCTTACCCCATACCAGCTTGTCGACCCCACCAACACAGAACTACGTGAGCTCATTCAGAAGCACGAATATGCGAACCAAAACGCAGGAGACTTTATCAACGTGGACAACTCGGCTAGCCAGGGTGCCATGCTTGATGTTCCAGACGAAAGTGACGACGATGCTGAGTTTAGCGGCAGTGATGAAGAGGAGCGTGCTGAATGGGAGAGGAGGCGGAAGGAGAAACAGCGCAAATAGACAGTCGACATAGCGCGCTTACGAATCATTTGAATAGAGGTTGCTTCCCATAGAAGGGGCGGACCAACATATGGGCGGGTATAAAGCATTGAAAATCAGAGCGATAGAACCGAGGTAGCTTACGCAAAGGTGCAAGAATAAGTATTTATTATTTAAGGTTATTGAAAAAGGGGGTATAAACGTTCTAACGTAGTACAGGAGTGGTATCGCTTCCTCCTCTTCGTCTATCTTGTAGTCGTAGGCGCCTCTCTCGTAGCGCGAGTGCCGAAAGAGTGTAATCGAGAACAAGAACCGGCTTGAACTCTAGCCAAAGGAAATACATATAAATCTTATTAGCTTTCCACCAAAAACAAGAACCACAGTCAGACGAGAAGCCAAACTGCTGTTGCCAGTCCTGTCGAAACTGTCATGAGCCCAGCGGGCAGCACATAGTTTCCAAGGCTCTTTTCAGATACAATATAAGTGACGTCTTTGAGCCTCTTCTGTGTTAACTCTGAGAGGCTGCCTGATTCACCTAGCTCATTCATTTCCTTTCCAAGTTGTCGCAAAATATTAGTCGACCGGCCCTTTGGACACAAAATGACTTCCCAACCTCCACCTGTGGGAATAATGAAAGTGGATTCTTGATCATCATAAGCGAAACTGTAGGCATCGGGGCAAATGATTTTTGCTCTCTTGCTGTAGGCAGATGGCTTGCAAACATGCGGATCATGGTACTTCCCAACACAACAATCCTGGTCGGTCCCGTATGCAGCGCATGCGCTATTGCAGGGTGAGAACTCTGGTCGTTGGATGTCGTCGTCTGGATAAGGATACACACCATCCCCAGGCTTAGTGGGCGGGAAAGCGAGGTACTTCCAAGGACACCAATTGCGAGCGTTTTCATTGTTGACTCGAGTTTCCAACGGGACAGGGTAAGTTGAGTTTGTGTAATAGGTTCCAGTCGCACTGCTTGCATAAATCCAACTAGGTGATGCGATGCAGGCACAGTTGGTAAGATTGGGAGGGATAAAGGTTGTGTTCTTGGCAGGAATATAATTGAGACCTATTGGGAGGTTGTAACCATCTACCAACGAGATATCGTAGAAGGTCTGTTTCCCTTCCATACCACCAGACAGAGTAAATTCGGCCAGAGTCGCTGGCGTGGCGCCCTGTAATCGTTAGAATTAACTATAAATGAGGCATTAGTGTAGATGACTTACGCTGGACTCACAATCCAACTTTCCAGAACAGTCTCCCGTCTTGCAAGAGCACGAGTCACCATTGACTGTGCAGTTTGTACGACCCCAAACCCGACCTTGCCAGTCTGATGAGACCCACAGGTCCTTACTCTTTCCCTGAGAGAGCTGGAAACCTCCGGTTCCTGGACCCAGGCCTGCCTGTGTTGCGATACCGGGCCATATGGTTGAGTCGCATTTGTTGGTGACGGTCAAAGGAATAGGCCTATCAGAGTCATCTGGTTCCCTTCGAGTCGCAGGTCTAATTCGTCCTGGGAAATTCAGAAGCCCTTTGTCTGATCCTTTGATAACAGCATCTGAACCAGCAGCCCTCGCATTCTGTAGAAAGAGACCAACGGCAAAAGAAGATACTAACACTCGACAGATGGATGAAACGCTACTAACGCCTCGGCGTCTCGAAGAAGACTCCATCTCACGATGCGCAGGGCTTATTCCAAGGTCAGCCAAGGATGTCGGAGAGTGAGTCTGTAATCCAACGAGGTTGTTGAGCAAAATGGCCTTGAACCCAGGGTGAAAAGCACGAATGAACAATTGGTGACCATAGCGTCCAAGTAACTATTCAAGCAGCGGTTGACGGGCAGATATAAGACGAGCGTGGTGTTAGTATGGAGCCAAGGCCCAGGGTCGAAAGTGACGTATAGGCGATGGCGAAGGTGCGAATAGGGACCGTTTGCTTGATGGCCAGGAACTGTTTCTTGATCACCCCTGTCCAAGTGATCTTCGATTTAAGAAAACGACTAGGTGGTCGATGAACAGCTGGCCCAATGAGCAGGGTAGTCTGAGCGCGAGAGACGAGATAGGGCTAGGCTATTTTGAAAGCACGGCGATGAGAGGAGGAAGCAAGAATATGAAACGAACAGGGGCAATAAAGATTGTGATGATATCCTAAAAGCTATTTTTGGTGTTGGATCGTCCGAAGGTAGATAAAAGGGCAAAGAAGGACAAAGGGTGATTATAAGGATATCGACAAACCCGAGAATTCATAATTCTACAAGAAGACTGCGAAGAAGAGAGAAGATGAATAAAGGAAGGCTGAAAATGGAATGGGAGAACAGCATGGTATCGATTCCATCCTGGCATCCTGCTGCTCGGTGAGGGAAGGAAGCATGGCATAACTAGGTACCTAGCTGGAGTTCATGCCAGGTTCTAATGCTGGCTGGGCGCTTGTGGTAGATGGAAATGACGTCAGAGCAGCGCGAATCAGAACAACATATACTTACCGCTCTCTCTGAGAATCACCCCAATACAAATAGACTAGATACCTTAGGCTCTACTATCTGAAGATATACTCATAAGGCCATTTATTGTTATTAAACCTTCTTACATGATCTGATATTGGGCTATCTAGCACAAGTCAACTTCAATCTAACGCTAGTCTTGACGACTGAAGAGCTTATCCCACATGAGTTACCCCCACCAAGTACTTACTATCAGACAATCTAAGCATGGTAAAAAAGTTCGAAATCAATAAAAAAAAAACATACAACACCGGGGAT
>JABCQV010000199.1:0-119500 GCA_013186375.1 Fusarium aywerte
GTCAGTGTCAGTGTCAGTGTCAGCATCAGCGTCTCGGCTTGGGCGTTATTCGTTGGTTTAAAAAGTCGAGGCGGAGATAGCGACGCAACACTATGCACCGCAGCAGGGCGAAGCGAGGGATGGATTGATGATGATGCATCATTAAAAAGAAACGAAAAATAAGTTCAAGTCAATGTCAGGCTGACGCCAGAATAGAATCAATCGAACAAGCAATTCGATCCGAGACCGACGGACCAACGTGTCTCTGCTTCCGTCATTGTCTCGCACCCTTACCTATTGTAACTTGACCCTTAGTTCTGCAGCACCCAAGACTGCAGTACGATACGTATCTCAACCAGCTAAATCAACCTAACGCGCTCTCTTTCATAGGAAAAGAAGTTAAACATACGAGAGTCAACTCAACTAACTTTACTGTAACTAACGCTACTGTGATTGATCAAGTCTCGTTTCTAAAGTGCTTGCACATGCTGACGAATAGACTCTGCCTTATACGAAGCTTGCTATTGGTACTCTGTAGCAGGTGATAGTGGCAGCACACTTCTGCAAGCCTTCTGCAGGCATGCCGTACGACGCATACATAATTGTACATACATGCCTACTGAGTAGGTAGTAGGTAGTACATACGGGTTGCTTTGCAAGACAAGACAGCTCCTTCCGAAGTTTTGCGGCTCTGTTCAATCCAGTACATTCAATACCTTCAATCCCTTCAATCCCACAGTTTCACGGGAATATGCACGAGAATAGCCGGGCTTGGCTACGGGACTCAGATGAATAGAAGGGTCCGAGACACGTTTCGGTCTGTGCTTCATCCCTTTTTTGTTATCTCTGGGGAGACTGTCGTATCTCAAGAGGCAACTGAGTACTGTACTGTACGTATTCAATATATTCACGACTCTTGTCCATAAAGTCGACAATCCCTGGGAGTGAATCTCAAAGTGGGATGCGGGGCAAAATCCACTAGCTTACTGTGGTTGCAGGGTTCTAGGCTTTAAATGGAAAAGGGCTGCAAGGCTCAGATCCACCAGATGAAGACGACGTCAGTAAAAAGAAATGGGAGGAAGAATTGAATCTTGTCATCTTGAAAGTAGCGAATTGATTGAGGTCAGAAGTCCTATAGAAACTTGGACTTGCTTTGCTTAACGCCGTGATTGATCAACTTTCCAGATTTACGGTTCATTACAGATTGAGGCAGAAATATTGAATCTCGTCAGACCATTGACGCACCTTTGAACGATAGGCAAAAAAGCCACTTACTAGGGACATGCATGGGCCAAGTAAGTTACAGTACGTTAGCCGGATCACACATCACATTGCATCTCATCACAGTCCAGGCAAGGGCAGTAGCGTAACGACCCAAAGACTAAACTTAGGTTCAACTCAACTCATCTCAACTCACGTTTGTATCGCGAATCTGTCACGCTTAATATCCAAACTAATTGATAGGCTGTTTGATGTTGAGATTCAGGGACACTTTGATAATGAATGGCCCGTTCTCCCAAGGAGGATCGACATTAAAAAAAAGAAAAAGGTGGCTCAAGCGAGCTTCCGCGGCGAGACGTGGCTTGGCTTGGCTTGTGCTTGTCTGTCCCAGGCATGCCTGTTGTTTTGTCTATTGTCTAGCTGTCTGGAAATTAGTAGGCCCTGAATTTAATAATTACAGTAATAACCGACTGCGGAGGAAACATTGAATATCATCTCAAACAACGTATTCAGTATCTTAGGCTGTGATTAATTGTTGATCGTCCCCGGAGTTGATGTTCCTGGCGTGAGGGGTTTCTCAAGCCAAGAGATCTTGTCTAATCGGCTAAATGAGCAGTTCAGAGTTTAAACCATTAATCGTCGTAGTAACGAGCAACATGATGATAATCATATGGGGTTATCATCAAGGCACGTCATGGACATGACATGATGGCTGTTCAACTCCAGCCTCTCAGTCATGTACAAAAGTGATAGCTAGTCACAATGAATCCCATACCCGGGTCAAAGAATCATCACCAGTACGTGATGCAATTCTGCAACGAATGAGGCATTGCATGATTAGAGGATCTACAACCTGCCACACCACACACCATCCATCCATCCGTCACGGTTCCTCGTACTGTAGTAGCGTAGTCCAGATCTTGACTTGACCCTCCGCGTCGGGAACGTCCAGGGGATCCTAGACGTGGTTCCTGGGGCTGCCCCTCATTGGCGTCGAGCCAGGCTGCACGTGAGAAGTGAGCAAAGAACAAGTTTCATGACAGAAAAAGAAAGGAAGAGAAAAGAAAGATGCAACTCAAGTTGGATGAAATCGAAATCGATCAGGCTATCCATGTCCAAGTACTTGTCTACCTTGCAGTATAGCACAAACATGAATTGCCTCACTTCTAGGACTAGATTATCGCCCTTGCCTTGATTCAGTTTTCCGTATCTGCAGTGCTTCATAATCGAATGTTGTCGATCAACTAACTGTTCCTTGCCTTTACGTCTTTTTTCTGTCAACTCCCAAACTCCCAAACTCCCAACTTCCCTCCTGCATGCAAGTCTACAGGGTTCATGAGCCAACTAAACTTAGCTCGCCCTTGGTTCAATCTTCCGTTTTTGCCCTTTTCAGCGACAAGTCCACCACACCTTTCAACCAAGTTACGCTCGCTCCCGTCTCGTTCGTCCAGCCACCTGGGTCCGGGTCCTAGGATGCGCTGAGCCTGACTCCCAAAAGTGAGCAGTCTCCAAGGTTGAAAATGCGCGTCTGAGGCGTCTCATTGGTTCTAAGAGCCTAGCAACTGCGTTTCTGTCGCCGTTTGACGCGGCCGCGTTAACAACGTGCGCGCGAACTCGACGGGTTTTCCTTTTTTAAATAAAGGGGTGCTGCTGTTAGACGTGTAGTGGTTTCCAATGTGTTACTTTCCGGCTTTCGGGCCCATTCGCTCTCACACACAGTCGTTCTGGTTTGGGTCGTGTGTGGTCTTTTTGTTCGGCGTGTCTACATTTCCATTGTACTTGTGCATGGACTCTCTAACTATTGGACCTAGTGCGTCGTTGTCGCGAGTTAAAAAACAATGGGGAGGTTTTCGACGATCCACGCCTGGCTGCAGATGGCACGCGAGCAAATGTTCCTGACTTTGGTGAAACTTTGAAGCAAAAAGTAGGAGTTTCCCTCGTACTGACCAAGGTCAATGGATATGATATTCCCTGCGTGCAGTACGATAGCTCATACGGGGAGAAACTGTGGCAGTGGCACCGAGTACAAAGCGGCTGAAATCATGTTTCACGGACTCTATCATGACTGACTGTGACCGAGTATGAGTCGGCGATATTGGCATTCGGAACAGATGCCACGGCAGAATTACATATATACGGAGTCTAGATGGTCAATGTTGGACCCTGAACGATAGTAACATTCCTATGATGCCATTCTCAACGGAAAGTTTTACCTATGAGACGATCTTCACAAAAGTTTGACGGTCGTGATTCTCTCCGGTTCTTCATCTCGAACCCGTTTTCGCTCGTCGACTGGGCAACTTGTGGAGGGTTTCCATTCACTAGTTAGAGAATAAGTTTTTTCTCTTCACTCTTGTAACCTCCACTGTGATAAATGGCTCTTGCTTGCACAGCATGAACTGCGTCATAATCTTCACAAAGGTTCTTAGTACCCAAGTTAGGTAGGTAGTTATGCTTGTGCCCCGGTTAACGTCTTATGCGTGCCATTTATACTACAGTACACTACATTGTCTATACAAGCATAAACTGCGGTTCCCTCGGCGTGGAGAACCTCTTTTTTTCTTTTTGCCTTTTCCATGTGCACGCGGCGTAGGTGGTGGAGAGGACCATTTTTATTTTCTTTCCCTTGCAGGAGGACCAAAATGAAGCGGCAAGCATGGGATGAAATGGAAATGAGTAGACGGGCATGGTTTGGTACATACAAGACAGGCAAGATGAGCGAGAGTTTCGGTGAAGCTGCGACTTGATCAATCAGACAACTTTGTTTGGAGGAGTCGTATCCATGAAAAAGGAACGAGCGAGAGAATCTGTTGGTGATACCCATGAAACGCAATGTGATGTGACATGATGATATACCTACAGCACGGTATTTCAATCTACAAATAGCCTACCCCTACCCATCGTAACCAAGGTACTGGCCTCAGGTCGCTCGCTCGCTCGGGCAGACTCCATTGCGCTATGTATAATGACGGTTGATATGGAACCTGGCACTACGCACCAGCAAGGACTAACTCGCCTCGTTACAATAATCACCACGTTTTATTACTGCATGTCAAAAAAGTATCTGCCAAGCACCTCCTTTTACTAACCTACCCGTCTTTTGCCTGCTTTACATGGATATGGGGGTTCGTGGAAACCGAGATCGTCTATGGAGTATTACTAGGAGTGAGTAGTAATGTACTACGGAGTAATATGAGAATGGGTCTGATGCCCGTATGAGATCCAACCGGATGCGCATCGGATGGACAGGATGAATAGTGGCGGCGTCTCTCTGACTCTGGCACTTGTTTGAGTCCCGTTGCTGAGATTAGTATTGTTCAAGGGGATTATGTCTGGGATAGACAGATGAGGCTTGATGACAACTCATAATGGAGAGAGAGGCAGTAAAAGAACTGCTTCAATCATTCATTATGCTTATGTTACGGGATATGCGAATAGTGTCGTATTTGTGAATTGTGTCTTCAAAGTGGAGAGCAAACTTGACTACGAGCTACTGTACCTAGCGAATGATAGGCAAGGAATCAAAGCGGGCTTGGCAATCAAACTCATCAGACTCAGACTCGGACTCAGATTCAGATTCAGATTCAACGGATACTCCCTCCATATGTTGCCCCGTGATGAGCTGCAACAGGCATATCTAACGTCTCATGACTTTTTGGTGCTGTACGCTCTGTACCACGCCCGGGCCGTCACCCCTGAGCATGAGCCCTTGAACCAAGGCAACGCGAAAGGACAGGACCGCGCCGATGAACTAACACCACGGGAACCGCCCATCAAATTTGACGTTTCCAGCTAGAAAGCCGATAATCAAATGGATGTATGCATATATGCATGTACGTAGCTATGTACAAATAACAGCTGCACAGCACAGCATAAAGACTCACAAGACGATCAAGGGCCAATGAAAGAAGAGGCAAATCAGTCTCTAATCTAATCTAATAGTTTTAGTGGACAGAGAATAAAAACAGTCAAAGCTACAGCAGGTAATAATACCCTCTAACTTTAAGGATGACTGACACACTGTGGAGATTTATGTGATTACGAAGGATGCGAGGGAGATACCTTCTTCTCTCATCAATATATGCATGCATGATTAATTGGCCTCGAGATACAGAAGCGCGACATAGCCAAGTGATTGGTTCAAGTAGGGATGCGGTACTCAACCTCAACACAGGCCACTCACTGGATGGTTAATTGTACGAAGGCTTCTCTCAGTTCAATAAAAACAGCCATTGCCACAGGTCTAGGCTTATGACTGGCCACGCCTCAAAACCCACTCACTGTACGTACTTGACAAAAAATTCCCTTCTGTCACCGTAATGGGGAACCGGGCCTGTCTGAGATACAATTCAAGATTAGACTGAATCGACAAGTTCACAGCCTACTTACGGATACTGCATGAGTAGTCTCGTCGCGCATCGCCCGCGTCGATAGGCATGAAATCGACGTTTGAGGAACGAACGACACGGTTGTCGAGTCGAAACGGGGACGCGATGATGGCTTCACGTTCCCGTCGCTACTGTACGCTTTGTGGGTAATAAGCCGCAGTAGTCAGAGGCAGGTAGGTAGTCAGCGGCTTCGGGTTTGGTTTGGTTCATAGGCTAGTCAACTCCAAGTTAAACCTCGCACACGCGTGGGTTGCTTGTGCCGGGCAACGCAGCGCAACGCAAGACTCGTTACGGACGGCAGCTTGGCTTGACACGACTTGTTCCCCCCAGCCATTCAATTCTCATTGATGACGACGTAGTTTTTTTTCTTCATGTTGTCCCAGTTACGGAACGAGAACCCCGTTCGAGTGCAGAAGCGTGGTGTGTGCCGTCTTGCAGATAAAAAAACGAAACCTTTTTTGTCATGTCATGACACTACCATTGTACAAGATTCCATGTTTTGAAGGTATTTTGCAACTGGAGCAACAGCGACTTTCTCTCTCTGAAGTTAGGGCTAGGTACGCATCCCATGCCATGTTCTGACAGATGGTACTCTATTTCACTTTACTTTGCTATAATTGGGACACCGTCTCAAACTAGCCCCTGGTGGCCATCGTCTTATCTTGAGATGGTGACAGTGCAGACAATAAAGTATCTCATGATTTCTTGTTTCGTTTACATCAGACTGGCCCGGTCACGACCGTTCCTTTTTTTCTTTCTATTATAGCCAGTCGGTGCGTCGACACTGAATCAACATGACAATTCATACGAGGCCGGGCATCTGACCTTGATTAAATATTCGTTCATTGTGTCTTGTCTTGGTTGGCATGATAAAGACCCGCATGTGTATACCGCAGTAAATGTGACGGTCCTCTACAGCTGGTGCCTACCGACTCGCTGTGGTGAGTCTGTGAAGTACTTTCTTAATGGGCCGCTTGGTCTCTGTCCCCGTCATTGAATGGATGTACAATGCTTATAAACAAGGACAATGGGCCGCCTTCTGTGGCCGCCTGGTGCCCATTAAGCGACCATGAAGCAGAAGATCTAAACAAACAAACAAATAAATAAGAAAAGAGATGTCGTGGCCGCTTTGGAGAGGGCTCAAATAACCCCGGAAATTGATCAAATATACTGCATTGTATCATGTTGTCTTAATTATCATTCGGCCGAGTGCATCGTGCCACCTAGAAAAATCGAGGCTATATTCAGTCTCACTGTTGAGAGAGCCAAACATTCCGCAATAGAGTCGATGTTGCAGATTATTCAAGATTGCTTTACTGTATTCGTTATCAAGCAGTTGTCTAGCAGCTATTGTTTCGCATCTTGTATCAAACAAATGTCTCTATTATTGAATCGGATGAATATATACTATACTCATGAGGAATCAATCCGATCAATGACCACTATCAGTTTCATTTAATCGGATCGTAAAGTGCTTTTTTCGGCATCTTTTCTCTTGCTACTAACATCATCATCATCATCATCATCAAATAACGTTTCTTCTTGTTTCTGCATATTCATATCCATACATATTCATATGTATTGCATCTTGAACTTTTCTTACATGCCCGCCCGTCTCACACGCCCAAGTCTCCATCTCCATATCCATCCGCGCGGATCCCTGCCTTCGACATTCAGAGCTAGGCCGTATTTTCCCAAGCCGAGAGACAAGAACACGCTACGACACGACACAATTGGCACAAAATCGCCCAGGCCCCAGCGGAGGCTCACACGCTTGATACACGCTTCACGTCGTTTTCCTTCTCCCCATCCAAGCCTTGGATCTTAGCTTATTAGCGTCTGTACATTGCCGTGCCTTGCACACCCCGTTGTTTCTTGTGCTGTGCAGGCAAGTTTGTGCTGTGCAGCAGCAGCGCGCGGTGCCTTTACTATGTAACTGACGAGACGTTGTTCTCACACCCAAAAGCCAAGCCAAGCCTAGCCCCCCCGCCTGTTCTCAAAGCACAAGCTAAGCCAGAGGCCACTTGCCTGCCTCCGAAGAAACGTTCCTTGAATGGTGAGGTCAAAGTAGCGTAAGTCAAAAGATCAAGTCAGCCCGCAAAAGCGAAAGCAGCAAAAGAGGCTTTACGAGATGAGGTGATGCCCGATAAGTCGGTAAAGGAGGACAGACAGACAGGAGGAGATGCAGACTCCCTTGTAGAGATGAAAAAGCAAAAAAGGGAAACGTTAATAATTGGGTATATTATTGGTATCGAATTGAACTGAATTGAATCCATCAATCTGTAAAAGCAAAATCGAAGTTTCCTTTTTCCTCTCAGGTTTCGGTCGTCTACCAGGATTTGGGTTGACTTCCTCCACTTTGGTGGATGTGGATGTGGGTGTGCAACTCCTGGTGGCCTCCTCTCTTGTCGGGTCTCCTAACAGGGGCCGCTTTAGGTACCTCCACCCGCGGACTCCAGGCTGTTGTTAGGTTACTAAGCTAAGAAGGTTGCCCAGCGCGCAGGCACAAAATTGACAGGTACCTGCCTGTAGCCTGGTCAGCCCGCGCTCCTTCTGGTACAGTAGCGTAGCGCGTACCCGCAAGCGTAACCCGTGCCAGGAAACCAAGGAAGGTCAAGGTCAGGCAGCCCGGAGCAGGAAGGAGCGACATTCTGTAGGTAATAGGTAGAGCAGCAGCTAGCCTGAGGTGCATACACATACATACAAAGTTACCCTTTACCCTTTACTGCACCTTAACTTATGCTGCACACCCAGCATCCCAGCACACACCTGCACACCCCAGCAAGGATGGGTCCGTCCAATCCATTCATGGGGATCCATGAATCTCGCTCTGCTCTGCATTACTACCTACTGTAGTAGCTAAGTTAATGTACAGTTGGTTAAAACTACTCGCGTACCTCTCACCCAGTCCTTTTCCCTCTTCTCTATCCTCCTCCTACCTCTCTTCAACCTCCCTCCTCCCCTCCTCCTCTCGTTTTGTTGATTCCCTCATTACTCTCATTTAGTCTTCAACTCTCCCGAGCAGGCCTGAAGACAATTTGAGACGAGGAGAATTATCATAAACTCTCTTCATCCACTCACCCAACCAACCCCCCAAGGGCTTCTTTCGCTCAACATCTCCCTCTGGATTCCCGCCCTATTAAAACAAGGCCAGGAAACAGGAAACCCTTCGAGGCTGTGAGACGAATCGAACTAAAAAAGGAATAAAAAGTGAATCAAAAAGACCTTTACTGGTATTTCACTTTTTGTTCCCAGTCTATTCCCCATTGCCAATTCCATCCCTCCAGCTCTCCTCCTTCGACCGGTGTAGAATTCCTCGGTTGCACTTCAAACCCACCAGGAATTCCAATCTCAATTCACTCCCTCTTTCGCTTCCGCCGCCGACGACAAGCCTCCCATCGCCGCCACCGCTCCTTTGATTCACTTCATCGAAGCAACGAAGGACATAGTACGCGAGTCAATTTCTCCGTGACCCTTGGACCACTAGGAAAGGAGAACTACTACGACCAGTGACGATTGAAAGTCATCCAACTTTCAGTCTATCCCACACGCAGCAATCAATCAACCACCGACTTCGATACCGTCGCTGTCAATTTCAGTCGATAATCGAACTGTCTTGAATCAATCAGAGTTTGGAAAAGGTACGTCACCAACTTTTCTGTAGACAAGCTCCAGCCAAATGGTATTTAGATTACATGGTGGATATCTAACCTTCGGACAGCTGCATGCCGAGTATTTGACTTCCGCATACCGCTTTCTTCTCCACAATCTCGACGCTTCTTTTCTCCTTCCTTGAAGATTGCCTGTGGGAGACGTTAACTCGTTGTTTCCACTCAATTTCAGGGACTGTCTCATCCTCTCGACAAGTTCTGCCCAGTTTCCGAGCTGTGTCGGTAAGACTTACTCCTCCCTCCTAGATACCAAATTCGTGCCAGCCCAGCCTCCACTGCCTACCTAACCAAGGGATACGGCAGTGTAGCTACAGAAAGCGCTTTTAAAGAGTGCGATCTTGGCAGAATCGAGATCACGCACTAGCATAAACCTCATACTGACACATGCCGCATTAGAACACTTGAGTCGATCTCGTTCTTAAACGACCCCCTTTCCAATCCCTTTCTTTTCCTTGCCTCCACTATCTGTCTAGCTACATGCTCCTGGCTTCTTTTTATCAGCCACGGTCAATCGTTTCGTTTTCTTGCACGTTCATTAATATCTTAATATCCTAATTCATCGGTCTGCATCACTCCTTATTGCATCCATAATCAACACTCATTCACGCAACTTCGAATTATCCGACCACAAGATTCCTGGCGAACCAACAGTCTCTCATTCGACATCAAGCCACAAAAGACTATTCCCACTCATCAACGCCATCCGACAAATCACTACCGCCCAACATGGCTTACTCACAACATGATGACACCTTCTTCGTCGAGTCCGATGAACCTCATCACCGCATCACAGCACAAGAGGCAGCGAGAATGATGGCCCGTCAACGACAAGACATCATCGGCGTCGAGCTCTCACGGTTAGCAGGTGATGAATACCTCGAGGATATCATGCAGCATATGCGACAAATGGAGGTATGTAGAGAAGATACTTTTGCGCACCTTGTATGCTAACAAGTCACAGGATGAGACTCTACCTGACGCTTCTCTCATCGATATGCAACGCGAGATCCAATGGTTCATGCGCCCTTACCTGGTCGACTTCCTCATCGAGGCTCACGCCGCCTTTGGCCTGCTACCTGAAACTCTCTTCCTTACTGTCAACCTCCTGGATCGATACTGCTCCAAGCGAGTTGTGTATAAGCAACACTACCAATTGGTTGGATGCGCCGCCCTACTCATCGCTGCCAAGTACGGAGACAAGAAGGACCGTGTTCCTCAGATTCACGAGCTCAACAACATGTGCTGCGGCCTCTACGATGCAGGCATGTTCACCCAGATGGAGATGCACGTCCTCAACACCCTCGACTGGATCATCGGTCACCCTACCGTCGACTTCTTCTCTCAACTCATGGTGGCTGAGGAGGGTGACGATCAGGAGGTTGCCCACATGGCTGCTTACCTCTGCGAGATCGCCTTGTACCACCGCGACTTCGTCTCCACCAAGCCTTCGGTTATGGCTCGATCTTCGCTTGCCCTTGCTCGGGCTATTCTTGGCCGCGTTGAAGTTAACGATGGAGGCTGGGACCAAACAGAGAACGTTACCTTGATTACTCTATCGCACCACCTTCACCAGCCATCACCCACACTCGCCCGCAAGTACTCGACCACGGGTTTTTCTCGCGTATCTCAGAGGCTTGCCGAGTTCATGGCTGAGCAAGCTGCCATCGCCCGTCGAGCTGCCAGCGCCAATGCTAACCCTGCGACCCCTCTCGCCGAACCCATCAACAAGCACACAAGCAACATCTACAGCACCCCTTCAAAAGGGCACACAGCGATGGGGTTCGATGGATACCTAACTCCCCCGATCACCCCGGACGGCAACACCTTAATGGGTAACCACAACATGGCTAAGGAATCATATGTCATGCCTCCTCGATGCCCAGTCACCCCTACACCTCCTCACCATGCGGCAGTATATGGTCAACAACAACAGCAACAACCAAACCAATACCTCGGATACGTTAACCAGCATGGCATGAACCAATAATGCTCTCCATGACAAGATATTAAATCGATGATTCGACCTCGACGCTCACCCCTGTACATCACTGTGGCTTACACACTATCTTTTTCCGACATTCTATTATTTGTTCGAAATCATTGCATGGTCGCACAACAGAATGATCTTTCACATATGTTTCTTGGCATTTAGCGACTTGTTTTCAATTTCTTTGCGATTCCAACATTTTTCTTCTCATCAACATCAAGTCTAGCGGCACCAAAAAAAGGAATACGCGGATCATACCCTTTTTCATTTTCAGCAAACTTTTTACATTTTATTTCATCAGGCTCCATGCGACTTGCTCTCCCGGTGTGGAAGAAATCCACATGCCTTCAAGAGGTCCTCCGACAACAGGTCATCACTCGGGGTAAACTGGTTGACGACATAAATTTGCAGTTGAGGAGCCTGGCCCACCTCGAGACGGATATCAGGGAACGAAAAAAGAGACCGAGAATGCACCAACAAGTGGTCCCTTGTGGTGGATAAAAAGGATACCCCCCCGGATATGGGAAATAGGCGGTTCATGGACCGACCGGCTTTATTACAACAGGGACGATGGTGTCTTGACCTCGGTCTGGTACGATGAGGCGAGCCTACTCTTCACGACTGCAGCACACGATACGTCTGCATAATTATTTCAGAGGTGCACGGGATCACGGGGAACTCAGTTGGGAAAGTCTACTGGTTGGTGGTCTCGGGAGGAGGGATATTGGCATTTAATCATGCCTTTGGTTAGATCTACGAAGCTTGGACTATAGTTCCTTTCTTCAAAACGGCCCCCATCCTGTGTATAGGTAGTTGTACGTAACAAAGACAGGTACAAAAAAAGAAGTAAAAATTCTTTAACTTTGAACTGTTCCAAATCGTATTCATTTCTCCATTTCTCATTACAATGTCAATAATGATGATTATTGTTGTTCTTCGGTGCTACCACGGTCGATTGCTCATGTAACCTTGTTCAAAACTATCCATCATTCTCGCAGGCCGACCGATTGACTCTCTTTGACTCTGAAATTGTGTTCACTTTTTCTAGGCAGAATACGTCTAGATCGTCGATGCATGGAGTGGAGGCTGGGAAAGCAAGTCTGACGTCAGGGAAATTTCCCATCTGTTGTGGAGAGGAGGGAGGTTGTAATTTCGGAAAGGCGCCAACTGGCCATCGCTGTTTTATCCCTTTTCCCTTTCCCCAACGGCGCTCCATTCAAACCCCTGACTAGGAGTCGCACATGCATAAAACTACTGATGTAGGGCATATGTACAATATTATTAGCATATTGGACAACTTAACTTGGTGGTTCTTGCTTTAGTAGTAAGGGGGGACTAAGGAACTTAGAACCTAATCTTGGGGTGTAAAAATTAAATGACCTGAGTATCAGGTCTAACTAAGTATCAAATGACTGGTTTATTTCGTCTCTTATGCTACTAGTTAAGTTTCTGCAGCCTCGAGGGTAGGTTCAAAAGATTATGGCTCGTACTTAGCCCCTGGACAATGCATGTTGGCATTTAACGATCAAGTTCGGTCCTATTGGCTATGTTTCTGGATACTATGCTGATCTGTTAATCTTGATTCGAGCTTAACGAGTCACCTCTCGTCGTGTCATATTGTTTAAGGTGTTAGAGCCTTCATTCCTGAATCGCAACAAGCTGCAGTTCTTACAGATCACATTACCAGGAGGCTTGACCGATTTTACATTCCTATGAACCAGTATCCTGGATTACGGGCTTGAGAAAAGCTGTAGTTGTGATGATGCATGCATGTCTCATGAGTCGGGAAGCGACGATTCAACTTGTCTTTGTTGGTTGGTCGTATAAGTTTCGGGTGTTTGTGAGAATGCCCATGGTATTGATTGTCCTTGGTACTCTTTTCCGAGACGAGACACTGATTCCGAATTAATGACATTGACGATCCTCATAGCTGAGGGTTAAATCGCTTGGCTATTGAATTGTTTGTGCTTTTCGTCTCTTGTTCTAGTGGCATATCTCCCGTCAAGCTAACAAAGACCATGCGTGCCTCACTCTGCAGGAACCCGTGGACGGTGTAAGTCTAAGGAATTGATCGCCAAGTGGGTAAACGTATCTTCTAGACTCCTATTTTAGAACAATAGTTTAATATCGCATAACTTAATGTAAAAAAGAAAGACAAGATGAAAAACCCTAAAGAGCACTGATACATGCGTAAAAGTCAACTGCGAGGGAGTGCTCACCGCATTGACGAGACGCGCATTGATTAATTCATCCAACGTTTTTGTTCATGTAGGGTAGCAATATTTGACTCGGCCGATAGCGACGCAGTCCAGTCAGCAAATTGCACCTTCTCCACCCGGGGAACTGCATGGCTGGAACGGAAATTAAACATCCATCACGAACAGACGGGAGGAGGCGAGAATGCAACGATAAACCAAACCTCACACCGTCTTTTCATAGATTGTGCAGTTTGTAAACGAGTCTAATTATGTAGATGTCACATGGAAGGGGGTGTGTAGTCAATGAACGCCACAGCTAGCCACATGAGATATAGAGCTTGTGGCTGATGAGCATAGGCTGGGTTATGCCATGTCGCTTTAGACTCTTATTCGCTGATTGTTTTATGCAAGGTTCGTAATGAATAATGACCTTGACCTTCTATGAGTGTGTAAGATTTCTCAATAGAAGCCGCAGAGATCAAGGTGTATTGAAGCTAAGAATATCTTTGACGAGAATTAGATCAATTACAGGCTTGACGACATTTTGGTGGATTGAATAGAGTATTGTCGTGGACCTTGGTAGACTGTTCGGCTGTCTTTGAGTGCCGATTGAACAATGAGTTTCTGACTGCTGCAGCGTCAGTGGTTGGATCTACTCAATTAGGACCTCTTTGCAGGTCTATTTTAGAGTTACTCTGAATTGACTTATACTTAAATTCGTTACCTTTGTACGGTTAGTAGTTACAGAGGCCGCCTAGTCTCGTCGCAGTCCTCGACTATTAAACCAGCACGTCGGGAATGCGCCCAGGACATCACTATGTATATCTTTGCAATTATAAGAATATTCACATGTTGACTGAATGTAGAAATGATTGATACACTGCTAATAGTTAGGTAGATGCAACTTGGTGGTCTCTCACTTGGCTGTGTATGTCGTTGAGTACGTTAGTCATCCCTATCTCGAATTTTTGTCCAATCATATCCTCCAAACAGCTCAGAGAAGCAACACCACGCCTCGCAGCATATCATTCCTCTAACCTTCTCGATACGACTTCATTCGACAAAGTGACCACACTCGAAACCAAAAATCATGTCAGTCACACTCCACACGTCGCACGGCGACATAAAAGTCGAGATATACTGCGAAAGCGTTCCCAAAACCGCAGAGGTTCGTAAAAACACCCAACCTTTCAACGTCACACCTTGGACTAACAACCTGCTAGAACTTCCTCGCCCTCTGCGGCTCAGGCTACTACGACCAATCCCCCTTCCACCGCGTCATCCCCAAATTCATGGCCCAGACCGGCGCCCCCGCAACACCTAACCCTCCCGAGAATCCCAAGGGCGGACGCAGTATCTGGGGAGGCGCATTCGAAGACGAGATCCGACCGGCATTGCGACACGGCGCGCGAGGCGTTCTGTCAATGGCCAACAAGGGACCCGGGACGAACGGATCGCAGTTTTTCATCACATTCGACAAGGCGCCGCATCTGGACGGGCTCAACACCGTGTTTGGACGCGTGATTGGAGATGAGGGTCTCGCGACGCTGGCCAAGATGGAGGGTGTCGAAGTTGATCGAAAGAACAGACCAAAGGAGCCGATTCGGATCGAGAACGTGACGATTCACGCCAATCCTCTTGCTGGTTGAGATTATACTGCTTTCCGGAATTCCATAACGACATGATTTTATCTGCAATACCCCCCCAAAAGAAGGACTACTACAAATGAACTACGTCGGGCTACAGACACAGCGCCACCGAGACCAGACTGGTTGGTGGATGGCTCGACATGAGAGGTGTTACAAAAATACAAAAGAGTATATCTTCATCCTGCCCGTAACCCCGATCAGGTTCTGACTTAGCTCTGTAGTGAAACCTCACTTCCAGAGGCACAGATTCGTCAGGCCAGGAATATGATCAACCTCACTCGCGACTTGGGCATGCTGTAAAGCTGCTCGTATGTTGTTCAAAGCCCGCAGTCGTCTGAGCAATCGCTTTTATCCAAACAAGATACCGTTGCTAAATGGCCCTAGTGGATTGGCTATAGCTAAGGAAAAGAAGTAGGTGCAATGAGATGGATCTACTTGCCTCTAGTTAAGAAGTCTACCTTAGTAGTTAAAATGAATGCAAATCACGTCTCCAATGGATCTGTGCCTGTGTCTAATGCCTGTACACTCGTATACCTTCTCTGCGCCCCTTCGTATACTTACTAGAAAAGCCTGTGGACTTTCTCCTATAAGAGATCTACCTGCCTTTCATTATTAGTCCCCTTAGGTAACACCAGGCATTCAAGGGGTGTCAGAGAACCTGAATCCAAAGCATTAGGATGCCAGGAGATGAATGATTCAAGGATTAGTGTAAGATGGCATTAAGCAATTTAAGAATATCGTCTCTCATGCCCCAGTGATTGCCTTTGCCGCCCTAAGGGGCTTATGGACAAGAGCTTGAGCCACGAGGTGCTGTACAGCACTGCCATTTTTACTGATATTGCAGTTTGACGTTTTGGAATGTCATGGAGTATTATATCTCTAGAACGGCAAACATGTTACTATATCACCCCCGCCGAGTAGACTCGACCTCGTCACATAGAATGGCGAAATCGACATCTTACTGCTACTCGAGGATTGATCACGATGGTCATGTCTTTGAGGAAAAGCAATATATATTCTGGATTTTTCGAAGCCGTTTACGTTCAAGAAACGGATCATCTGTAGTACTGTCGCCATGATACAACACCTATGTATGCAATCATCTCTCATCCACCTTTTAACGTCGTTTCTTTTTCTTACCATACATCTCGTTTCGTCCTAACTGTTCGTCGATCTTCATAACACATGGTTCTGTGTACACTTACGGATAACAACCAAGCCAGATGGTCTAGGCTTGAGGTGGAAGAACAAGTTCATCACGGTTACCAACCTCGACAAAGCCCGCCTCGCCCTTGAACAAGTACTCCACACGGAGAACCTTGTCCTGTCCTGGTGCAGGGTCCCAGAAACCTGGGAGGCGGCTCTTGCGCACCCCTTGGGGAATCACTAGAGCTGGAACGTCGGTGTGGGAAGGATCATTCATCAGGGCCGCAACAGCGATGGTCACATCTGCAACGTCGTCGCCCGGTACAAGTAAACCATCTTCGCTAGGGATACCGAATCTCGCACTGAGGATCACAAGTCCTTTAAGGGACATTTGTTGCTTCTGACGAACTTCGACGGGTTGTGCGAGGAGTGTAGTGATGTTGTCTGCTTCGTATCGATGTCGAGAAATGGCGACTGGTTTTTCGGTAGAAGAGACGTCTGAAAGAGCACGTCGACGAGAACGTGTGGTCCGTTGACGACGGCGATAGCTAAGACCAAGCTGTACTGCAGCAAGACCGGCGAAAGGCAAGGCACCTGCCCAGAAGAGTATGCTGGGCCCGAGTAGTGACCGCGGCGCGATGAGCAAGGGAACATTGAGACGTTGATCAAGACGAGACCAGTAGACGGAGAGGTGAAGGTTGTGCAGGCTCATCCCAACTTCGATACCGATGCGTGCAAATCGACCAACGGACCAGAGATTGCGGACAGCAAAGTATTGATCTTGGAATCTGTTTGAGCAGAGCTCTGCCTCTAACCGTGCTGCTGAAGGTTGGCCAGGGTCCAAGGATGTCGGAGGAGCTTGAAAAGGTAGAGTAAGGTCCTTGCTATATCTTATAGCACCAGCTGCTGTAGTGGGCGTAGCGGAAGCAGAAATGGCCCATGTTCCATGCTTGCATGTGCTGATCTCGTAGTCGAGACCTCGAATTCCACCCTCGTCACCAGGAGAGTCTGAGGAACCCGGGGGTGGCAATCGGTCTGATGACCCTGTTCGGAAACCTAGTTCTATACTGGGAGTAGCCCCGGGCGCTTCAGTGTTGAAGAAGTCTGGATTTATCCTCGAGTGCTCAGAGAAGAATCGGGAGTACTGGTCAGTACCAAAGGCCCAGTCACCGCTATCTAGACGCAGGAAACCTGTGCCATGGCGCAGACTCTGATATAGCCCGAGAGCAACTCGAGGTTGGAACGTAGCGAAATCTCGTGGAGATTGTACGCTGGCTTCAGCTATGGTAGGTTCTGTGAACTTGGGCAGCAGGAAGTAGTGATAAAGACGGCTTCTAGCGGTAAGTTCAGGCAAGACATCGGTCTCAAGCTCAACAGCTGTCTTGATCCACCTGAGTTTGGCCGGCGACGGTGAAAGCGAGCGGTTAAGGAACTCTTGTCTATATCGAAGGGTGGCCAGTGGTGCAAACTTGTTCTCAACAAGTTGCATAAGCCTCTGCCTTGAGATTGTCAGAGGCAAAAGAGGCTGGTATCGGTCGTATAAGAGCGATGTTGGTACGGCCGAGAGATCCTTCGAGATGCCATAAGTAGATCCGGTAATGGTTACTGTAGGTGTAGCTACTTGGATACTAGACTTCAACGGACTCTCAACTCCTTCCTTCTTGTCCTTGGAAGTGAGACTCTCTATACGTGCAATTTGAGGCTGAAGTAGCTTCTGCACCCCTGGAAGATCGATCGTGACGGAATGGCTGAGGGAGAAATCCAGAATCTGAAGCTTTGGGTTGCCACTGGTCAACTCAGATGCATCTAATCGAATGCCTAGATCAGAATTTGTGCTGATGCTGCTCTGTATGCGGTCCCGAACAGCTTCTCTGAATGCGATCTCGTACTCAGACATTGCCGCTCCTGTTGCCTCAGCCTGTACGAACTGATCCAAGTCGTATTGCGCTCGGCGCGCTGGGTCAATGAGCGTTTCAAAAGCGGTTTGTACTTGGAGGAATTGTTGTCGCGCAATGGGACGTAGATGTTCAGGATAACTGTCTGGGTAAAACAGAACGAAGAGGCGATAGTATGCGTTTCGGATCTGCTGTTGCGATAGCTCTTGTGCATTTTGTGGAAGACAGAAGAGGTCGTAAAAGCTGGAATCCGAAACCTCCAGACTGGGCGGCGCAATTGCGCCGACATCGACCAATGTATCATCATTTCCTTCTGTCGAGCTTACAGGAACCTTTTCGTCATCTTCTGAATCATCATCAGAGTCGTCGTCATCAGAGTCTTCCTCTTCCTCTTCTTCGTCCTTGTCTTCCTCTTCGTCCTCATTTATTCCACGATCATAGATGGAACTCGCATCATCGTCCCAGGCGTCAAACTCTTTTCGAGTAGCAGCGAATTGCTCGTTGAGAGAAAAGCGAGACGAGGCAGCTCTTAGAGCCTGAGAAGAAGTCGAGGCTGAGGGGTAAGAATATGGACTGGTCGAGGGATAGGAGGGCGGAGCGGCTGAGAGGTAGGAAGATGAACCATTCGAGTGATAGGAAGTGGGAGGGTTCGAAGGATGGCGAGGTTCTTCATAGTTGGCAGATGAGCGTGCTGAAGAGCGGACGGAGGAGTTTCTCGAGCTGCGGTGGGGTCGAGCGCGGGGTACTTGAAGGTTATCGCGGTCACGGTGATCACGGTCATGTCGATGATCACGGTCGCGATGTTCACGATCACGACGACGACTGCGCTTGTCGGTCATGATGATTGATGAATGGTGTTGCAAGACGATTGACTATCCATTGGGGGAGATCAGAAAGGTATAGAAAGGGTAAGAGTCATAGATACAAGGCAGAATAAACAAAACACAGAGAATTGTTGTCACCGCCTCGGACTGGCGGCAAAGTGGAAGTCTCGCCAATCACGATGATATGAAAGCGGAGGGATCATCTAAAGGCCTCTCGCACGATCAAAAGGTGGGTTGATCCATTGTTGGGAGGATTTGGGGCTGCCCAAACTCCACTAGCTAGGTTAGCAGATGCAGTGTGCATCGAGTTGCAGGGTCCCTATAGAACAAGAGGGGAAAGGCTTGTTTGGTGATTCATCATTGGATTGAGTATGTATCTTGCAGTTCGGTTCCTCTTCAAGTATCACAGCTAATTTCTACTATACGATTAAGCATCCATTAACATTATTCTTGTGAAAGAATCAAGCAGTCGCCAATCTTGAACCTCGATCCGTTACAGCACTTACATCGTCATGGTACTGTAAGTCCCGTCTCGGATCATCGCGGCAGTTCCAGATCCACCAACTTACCCCATCTTTACAGGGGAGAAACTCACTAGAACACGCTGAACATGTGGCAGCGTTGGATGGCATGGCCATTGATAGTGGGGTAACCCGAGACTCATGTTTTAGACCGCTCGCATGAGTTGCAACATGGTTCTCATGTCATGAACTCGTCACGAACAAACACACGGCGCAGTAGGAGGCAAGATATCAAGCGAGCTTCGTATGATACTTCAGGGTTGGTAGAATCAACACAATCATGCTCTGCGAGATGTCACCAAGGTTAGTTGGAGTCTCCAGGGATACTAGACTAGTAGGACTAACAACAAGAAACTAACAAAAACAAAAACAAAAACAATAGTCATTGTTATTGTCTTTAGTCGGGCGTACGACTTGAAGCAATCTCCACTCACAAAACATTTCATGGATAATCCTCACCATCTGCCCTGCGGCAATCGCAAGTGTTGTTCTATGGCATTCGACTTAATCTCGGACCTTTCGATCTCATCATGCACCAAGTAAAACGCAAAACATCAATGGCACTGCTCACTATGTTATGCATGAGTAAGCTAAGCAAGGATCTAACATCACAGCAGTCCGACCAAGCACGAAAGTCTCAACAGGCATTTGAAACATCACAATAACATTTACTGTAAGACAAAGAGAACTCGATACTCATCAACCGCTATCTATCATACATACATCAAAGAATATCATGCTTCTCTAACCCGCACACAACGTCTCGTGCAAAGCGCTGCTCAACAAAGACAGTCCCATACCTATCTGAGAGCACCCCCCTACACGATAAAACGCCAACCTTTTTTGGTTTTAGATGACACAAAAGAAAGGAAATTATTTGGTTTGCAGAATGTAGTAGTGAGAGAATTAAAGCTAGTACATCCAGGACGCTGATGTATAAAAACCCCCGAAGTAAAAGTCGAGATACGATGCCGGAGCGATTAGTGCTGGTGGTTGTGGCTATGGTCGTGGCTGTGGTCATGATTGTGTTCGTGCGCGTGAGGACTAGTTGCGCTGTGCGACGATTCACTAGCTCGTCTTGTAGATGAAGCCTTAGATGATGGCTCAGCTGGACAACAGCCCTGCGCCTGGCAGTCGTCGATACACTCGAGGAGGCAGCTATCCCCCTTGTTTAGATCAACACTACCATCAAAGGTAAGAGCAGCAGCGTCAGCGTCGTGAGAGTGCTTTTGGTCGAAGCAGAACTCGGGCTGTATAGTAGCACTGTGAATACCGAAACCGTGGAGGCACTTGCGGGCGCGGCGAGCCAGTTCCATGTACTTCTCGCCGCTGTCAGAGTTAATAGGGAAGGAAACCTGGAGGTGCATGCTTGCGACGAGCTTGGTGTCGGAGAGTTGCCATACGTGGACGTGGTGGCAGGTGATGACACCGGGGAGAGCCTCCATGTCTTGTCGAATCTCGGGGATGCTAATGTGCTCGGGAGTGGCCTGTAGAAGAACACGGGCGGTGCCCCTGGTGAGGGGAATACAAGTCTTGAGGATAATTGCAGTAATGAACAAGGAGACAGCAGGGTCAGCGTAGACCTTGCCAGGCCAATCTGTAAGCCAGATGATGAGAGCAGTGACCATGACACCAATGTTACCAAGCATATCACCAATGACGTGGAGGATCATGGCGTTCATGCCCATATCGGCATGGTTGTGACCGTGGCTGTCCTTCTTGCTAGCCTTCTTGGGGAGGGTATGGTGGTGACCCTGGTGGACGCTGGAATCTCGTCGGGGTCGTCGAGAATGGGAGTGAGGGTGGGAGTGGGAACCGTTCTTGCTGTGACCGAGGGATGAGCCATTCTTAGCGACACCCTTGAGAAGAGGCGACTCTTCGTTCGCCTCATCCTCTTCCATGATCAGAGAGTTCTCAGCATCAGTTTCGCTCTCGCTCGTGGCTTCGTTGGCATCGCCTCGTGTAGCTTCGATAATACTCTGTCGGAAACTGGCTGGGTGAATGCTCAAGTCATCGATGCTAGCGAAACGAGAATGTCCACTCCTACTGGATCGATGATAGTCGCGGCCTCGTGAATGAGTGGAGTGTCGGTTGTTGTCGCTGGATTTGCCGTTGGATTTTCGGGAAGCATTTGCGCGCTGGATAACAGCCTCGGGTAGAACCTCAGCGGCGCGGCCGCTTTCGTCAGCGAGAGCGCTGTGGTAGCCGGCGTGGCCCTCCTCGGCATCGTGGACGTGATCGTGAGAATGTCCATGATCATGGTCGTGGTCGTGCTCGCCAGGTCCGTGGGAGTGGCCGTGACCGCCAAGGACAAAGAAACCGACAAAGTTGGATAGTAGACCGGTAGAGCCGACGATGAGCATGAGCTTGGGGTTGTCAATCTCCGGGGGTTCGATGAATCGGGTCAAGGCTTCGAGAACGATGGATACGCAAAGGGCGATAAGGAAAACGGCGTTGAAGAAGGCACCTAGAATCTCGGCGCGAACCCACTGGAAGACAGTTAGTTATGCGGTCGGACGTTGAAGGGTATTGCGCCTGTGTTTGGACGTACGCCAAAGGTGAATTCGTCGGTGGAGGTCTTCTGTGCGGCAGACACAGCCCAGAGACCGATAACCAGAGAGATGATGTCGTTGAGCTGCACAGAGTTAGTCGTCATTCGTCGGATGTGTTGCGACATAGTTAACTTACCATGTGGAACGCATCGGCCATAAGAGCAAGAGAGTGGGCAAGGAAACCAGAGATGATCTCGACGAGGAAAAAGACCGTGTCAATGGCGATCATGACCTTGATCCTGGTGCTTTTGGACCAAGCCATCTTCTGAAGGATACCCATGATGGAATAGATGGCGTGAGAACAATAAACAACAAAAAATGAAGAAACGTGGTATTGTTGAAGATGGGAAAAACGAAGAAAAGGAAAAAAGCTGGAGGGGGAATGCGATTATAGGTTGATCTAAGCCTGGTGCTGGTTGCGGACCCTCCCAAGGAGAAGAGAAGAGAAGATTTCGGGCAAAGCACCTCAACCTAGTCTAGTAGTTTTCCAATGGTTATGACGGAATGCTACAGTGGAGGCTGATCCCTGGATGAAAGGGAGAAAGCTGAGGCAAGGGTTGGTTACGCAGAGGTTAGAGGGTATAAAACTCCGAGTGACACAGACGATAAGGGAAAGGGAAGAAGCTATAGGTGGTAATAAAAGGGAAAGAAAAATGAAAAGAATTGTTAGAAAGAGGATGATAAGATGAGAAAGAGACTGGATTGAATCGAATTGAATAGAATAGAATTAAAATATAAAAAGAATCATGCTAAACGCTGATTAATCTCATTAAATGGTTCGTAAGTTTAGTGGCAAAGGTTAATCGGCACTCATCAACGATGCATTTGCGGTTACACTACAGAGTACCGTCTTCACCTCAGGCGCAGCTAAGACATCATCAGCCTACCTAGTCTAGTTCGAAACGGAACAGCCGTTCTAGCCGTATTGTTTGGCTACAGATAAACAGGGCTGGAGCTATCGAAACTATCTGAGTAAATCATTCTCTTAACTCGGTATAACCTATAACGCCTTTTATCGAAACAGAAACTATGTGAAACTCTTCAAAGCCCCCAGTACCTGGGTAGTTAGTGGCTCGATAAGAATGTCACTGTAGCAGATTGTTACCGTCTGTCACTGGTCATGTTACGGCAAGGAACAGGCCTCCTCTCGGTTCGAAAAGTTCGCGAGGTAAGGACCCGTTCTGCCGGTTCGACTGCGGATCCAATCCCCCCCATGACCCTTGGGTTGGTTGCCACTTGAACCGTTTAGCCCAGGACTAGAGAGAGTCCGACTTCGGAAATAATAGCATCCAATAAGATGGGATTTATCAATTAATGAGAGAGAAAAATCAAGGTTTTGTTTACGGCATTTGTAACAGTTGGTAGAATTAGACTATTTCCCTTGTAGCATAGCTTTGAGGATTTGATGTCTTTGCTGTCTCGACTATAATAAGAGGCATTCAACACGACAGTATATATCTACTAATACTTTATCCATCTCTTCCTTTTCGTAAAGAAAACACGAAAATTTCACAACTCCCCATCCGAGCGTCTCTTCTCGGTGAGATCCATCACGTCGTGGGGCTTTTTACCTGCATACCCTTCTTACCGCAATCAAATAAATTGGATCTCAGTCGGTGGTGCTACCAAAACAAGAAGAAAGAAAAATGTCATGGCTGGGCTGGATAACAATTCTTCCAAGACTCTATCTATCATATCTGACAGTTCTTCTTACCCCTAACTACTCAGAGTTTGCACATCTCTTACCGTTGTCTTAAAGCCAGCCAGCCTCAGTATTTCAGCTTTAGGGACGGTCTGACACATGCCGGTTATTGACAAGGGATGCCTTCCTAGTGGTTGCATGTAAAGCCACAATATTGACACTATCAGCATCATACTGCATCAAATCTGCAAGCTGGTAAGGGGTATGGGTTTCTGTCAGGTTCAGAACTACGAATTTGTTTGTAGTGAGAACATTAAATAAATAACATACTACGTAGACAAAGCTGTCCTCGTGATATCCAGTAGAAAGGACCAGATCTTGCAAATCTTTATCTACATGTCCCATTGGAAGTGAGGTGTTCGCATCCCAAGGCTGTACACACACTTCACAGGTGACAGACAACCTTCCCTTCAGCATTACTGCACTTTTATACGCAAAGGGACGGGAGTAAATGTCACTTTTCATGGCTGTCAACATAAGTTTCTTTCAGGTGTGCATTCTACATCAAAGAGAGTTTGTTTATATTGCAGCGTTTCCATACAAGCAATATATAGACCATCCAGTACAAGCTATATCTAATACAGCAAGCGGTCTATGCTGGTTATCACAATTACTTCCCTCATGCAATTCTTTACCATGGTCTCTGGTCTTGTGAGGGCACTCAATGTGAAGCGCTCACGGCTCGAGATATAACAAATCTACCTAGTCAATACCGTTTGATCAATAGAGACACTTGAAATCTGCAATAGAAAGACTATGACAAGGCAGCCATGAGTCTCTTTTAAACAGGGTTGCAGGGTAGGAAAACGCCAAGTCCTTCTCAATGGCTAACAGTTACTCGTTGGTGGAGTTAGTGACTGCTATTTAGCGCCCTGGCAGCGGCCCGCACCCGTGTCGTCCGTGCCTGCATTTCCACTCGACATCCATGAGCGCGCCTCATCAAGGTCAACTACTTCTTTATTCTATTAAATCTCGTCTTCTGAGAAACCTTTTCAAGTAAGGACAACAACTAATCCGATTTCAGTATATGGGAGGCCTACCAGCCAATGTATACTCTCACTGCGATGTACATGATATGATCCAACGCATTGAAACACAGCATCTGCTGCGGCTCGTTGTCCCCTGGTCACTTTGCCGCCCATCTACATGCGGCCACTGTCTTTACGCACCATGCCATCCCTGATAGTGCCATGGCAAGACTCGAGCAGCTGTACTGATTGGCCAAGTTGAGGATCTTCCTCTGTAATAATCATTGCCTGTCCCACTGAACGAAACTTGTTGGTCGTCGAATTCACGATGGAGGCAGTGTTTGTCCAACAAGGGTTCGTGGAACCAGCGTCAGGCTCCAAAATCCATCCTCTTATTCAAGTCTGAACCCAGTTTCTTTTCCATCGTGGTTTTTGTTTAAAGTATCAGACAGACACCTGTCTCGTCAACTCGGCTGCCGAGTACCCTACAAGACGATATGGAAACCGCCGCCAGCCTTATTGCCTTTGGTCAGGTTGCTGGCAAGATTGTACAGCTTATCATTAAAGTCAATCAACTGTGGGGCGAGGCCAAAGAGCTTCCCCATGAGCTCCGAGATATACTTGACGAGTTAGACGATTATGCCCTCGTCTTCGAAGAGTTAAAAGAGCAAATCGAATACGACCAGACTCACAACACCAGATCCAATGGCTCCTACATGAACCGCAGCTTCATGGCTGCAATGAAAGCCAAGGCGATACTACAAGACCTCGTCGAAGAGATAGATATGATAATCCACTCGAAGAAAGAAGGGCTACACCGTACGCTGACCTCTTTCAAACTTCTCATGAAGAAGGAGAAGATCGAGAGGTACCAGAAACGGCTCAAAAGATCAATCACATTACTTCAAACTACCATAAGCACTTACCAAATGTGAGTTACAAACCTTCATATGGATTTGAGATTAAACTAACAGCCAAAGCGCAATGATGCGACAAAACACTGAGATCATCGTGAGCAGAGTCACGAACAAATTTAGTGAAAAGTTCGATTATTTGCAGTTACATCAGACCTCGATGGTTGCCACGACCAAAGTCAGCCAGAACGAACAAAAGCAACTATGCGAAAACATAAACGGCAACCAAAAAGAATTGTGCACTCCACAACGCGGACGAATCACTTCATCTAGACCATATAATCCTTCATGGACAGGACGCTTTTCCATGAGTCGTACCAGTACGGAGGGTGCCTGGCAGGCATATCTTCAACTCCCCAGCTGGCTCTCCCAGTCGACACACATCTTCCAATCTTATCCGACTAGGTCTGGTTGGACCTTCAACTATCGGGTATACAACGTTGTCGCCCCAGATTCCGAGATTATTATGCGTATACAGAATGGAGACAAGAATGGCGTCTTAGAACTATTCAGCGCACGAAAAGCATCGCCGTTTGATAAGGACCCGGACGGAGCCTCACTTCTATATGTCAGTTGTAAATGCAAACACACTTTTGGTGTTTACTGACATTTGATAGCACGCTGCACAGTCAAAACACTACGACATTTGTAAGATCCTCTTGAATATGGGCCTGCAAGATACATTATTTGAGGTTGTAGGGCGTGATAGAGAGTAAGTCTGTGTATTCCCTTGTTATTATTAACTAACACCAGGCGCAGAAGCCCCCTGAAACCACTTGTCTATAACCCAGAAAGGGATAGGCTGGGATATGACTGGGAAAGAATAGTGGCACTCTTCCAAACTTATCTTCAAGATCCAGAAGACATGCCAGTTACACGCCTATTTGACTTCCTCCACGAATGGGCGCACTCTGACAATTTTGTTTTCATCTTCCGGACAAGATTCATGCCCAAGTATTACACATGGCCCAGCCGGATCCGGTTCGAAGCCGTGAGATTGGGTTCATTCCATTTGAGATCATTCGCTAGTCTCCCGAAACTTCTCTCGGAAGACTCAAAGGTCTCAAAGTTGGATGTGTCCCTATCGAGCCATGAGAAATTTTCACTGTTGCATTCAGCGGCTATATGTCTGGGAATCCGATTTGCAGACGAGACAATACCGAAAAAACGTGCAGAGTTCCAGTGGCACATTTACAATGACGGCTGGGACGAGTTTGTGATCGATGTAGCCTCAGTTGCTGAACCTGAAGACCTTCATCACATTGAAGAAGTCAGACCTTGGGACGTCTACAAAGTACCACAATGGAAAGGAAGTCCTTTGTTCTCCCTGCTTGGAGGCACACTCTGCTACTTGACATCTGGGACATCCTTTTTCCACTGGAATAGTGTATTCCAGAAAACTCTGCATCAGTGGCTTGGAGATCTCAAAGTAGCAGGAGTTGATTTGTTAGAGTATGGCAGACGAGAGAGGGACCATTTTCGCAATGATGTACTGCGTGGTGCATTCGATTCCAACGCGATTGTGTCGTCCCGTGTACTGATAAGAGAGGCCATGGCCAGGGGATCTTACGATACAAATGTGAGCCAAGCAATACGGGAAAACCCTTCTGAAAATTACTGGATCCCAATCAGATTGGTTGACCTGAAGTTTGGAGAGGATGTGGCCGATTGGGAGATACTGTGGGCTCCAGAGTTTGAGTATATGGCCTGTGAGTTCTGGAAACTGTTTGAGGAAGAAGCTGCTGTGATTCCAGGTGCGTGGGTCGAGGACTAGAAGCGCTTAGAGATGTGCAGATAGCTATAATCGACTGAGAGCTTGTTGTGTTGAATTGGTTGAAAGAGAGCCAAGGTTTGCTTTAACCTAGTCTAATATTTTGCACTTGGTAAACCAAGAGACAAAAGAGAACCAATTGCGAATAGATCAGGCACAATAATTTGCTCAGCGGCTACAGAATGCAACTCTTGCGCGGCAAGACACACTTTAGCCGCGCGAAACGTCATGTCACTTGTGATGCTATCAACAAAACGTTGCGTGTGGTAACTCAGTACCCCGCATGAGTTGCGTCAAGGCGGGGACCTTCAGAGCGGCTCACACATAAGCTCCGCCTCAGTTCGTGGAAGCATGTCATGCAAAGAAGGTACGTGACTCAGTTTGTCCTTCTTGAGATAATTTAAACTTCTGATCTTCAATCTTTATCTCTCATAGCTTGATCCTGAATAACATTCAACCACCAACTCATTCACAATGGCAGCA
This sequence comes from Fusarium aywerte, assembly GCA_013186375.1. Lineage (NCBI taxonomy): Eukaryota > Fungi > Ascomycota > Sordariomycetes > Hypocreales > Nectriaceae > Fusarium > Fusarium aywerte. The sequence goes on from JABCQV010000199.1 coordinate 27,870, forward strand.
ACTCGACCCGCAAAGAAGGCTGGTACATGGTACGAGAAGGATGCAAGTGCGTTGAGGGATGAGCTTGAAGAATACCTAGCGGCTGTTCCGGATAGCATCGATGGAGTTTCTGTGCCCATCTCCGGAGCTCGAGTTGTCATTGCACCGTGAGTGTACTCATCTAACACACCGCGTCAGGTATGAACTAACAGCACTGTCTACCAGACACGCAGGATACAGCTACTCAGGTCCGTGTGCTGCCTGGGCTTACAAGTCTCTTGATTTGAGCCGTGCCAAGCGTGTCTTCGTCTTGGGCCCATCACACACGTATTATCTTGAAGGATGCGCAGCTACTACTTTTGGGAAATACGCCACTCCCTTTGGTGATCTTACTATTGACCAAGAACTGGCCAGAGAGATCCGGGATGAGGCTGAACTGGAGGATATGCCCCAGAGGAGCGAGATTAGCGAACACTCTCTGGAGATGCACATGCCTTATCTATACCTCCGCTGTGAGCAGACCTTTGGTTCGCCGGACAAGTTTCCCAGGATTGTGCCTATGTTAGTTGGCAACAACAGCGGGCCCGAAGAGAAGATGTACGGACGAGTTCTGCTCCCTTACCTCAAAGATCCCGATAATGCTTTTATCATCAGCTCCGACTTTTGTCATTGGGGTGATAACTTCAGCTACCAGGTATACTCCCCGGACAACAACCCAGCAAACCTCGTCAACTTGCGTGCATCTGATCGGGCCCCCACCAACCCTCCTATCCATGAGACGATTCGCGTGATTGACGAAGCTGCCATGGACGCCGTTAAGAGCGGTAGCCATGACGCTTTCTTGGCAACGTTGCGACAGACTCGCAACACAGTATGCGGAAGACACCCCATTGGAGTCACGATGGCAGCTTTGGAGATGTTGAGCAAGGAGCCTGGCTATGAGGGCAAAGGACGCTTTAGTGTTATTAAGTATGACCGAAGCAACTTGGTCAAGAGGCCATCTGATATGAGCGTGAGCTACGTGTCCGCGTACGCTGTACTCTGAGTTTGAAGCATGGATGAGTGGGCGTTTAGCAGGGCTGCAGGAGTATAATTGCTGGGTTTTTGGAAGAGTAGAAAGCTTGTGGGGGTTGAACAGGTATTTGGAGTTTGGTTCGGGCTGAAAGAGCATCGAGTTATGAGATAACATCAGATGTTACGAGGAGTCGTCACAGCTATAGTAGTTACCCACCTCTATTCGAACAGCTAAACAATACGAGAAAACCAGACTATTAGCTGTCGATCTAGTATTTTCGGAATCGCCTTGGCCAGAGTCCATTGGGGGCAGAGTTAGTGGAGCGTCAGCTTTCGATGCGCATAAGTTTCTGCGGCTGAGATGTAAGACGGTTGCATGGCTTGAGGTAGGACTACAGAAGGATGCGAAGCGTGCCGTCTTGAGTATGTATGTACGGATATCCGTACCGTAAGACGGAGGTGGAGCAGACCAAAGATCCTAGACAACGGAAGATTACGAGAAGCACTGGCCATATTAATGGATCCCATGTTATCGTGTTTAGAATGGCATCCGGTTCATTGCAATTAGCTCAAGTTGAGAACTGTTATAAGGCTGGTGTAAAGTTGACATGAAAACCATCTATCTGTCACTAAGATTGAGGAACCGGAATCTCATCTCGTTCCGAAAATACCACAAATAGCTCGCGATCAAATGATTGGCTTCTCTTGGCAATGTCGCTACAAGCCACTTCAAGACCCACGCGGGCGAAGCTTAACTTGTCTTGTCTTGTTCGAGACCCCCTGGTCAAATCTTGAAATAGGTGGGCGGCGCCATTTTTTGCTTAGCTGAGGCTCACTTTTGCACAAGCTGTCAGCCTAGTAGTTACTGTTATTGTGTTGGTGCAGTACTCAATTGAAAATGACGAGATGAAAAACGGTAGGTCTCAAACTCTTGGCGACAATGACGGATAGCGCCGAAAAGCTGCTGATCATTGGACATAAAACACCAGACTTGTTACAGAATTTGCAGTTCAGACTCTTGAGGATCCAAGGATAAATGGAAAACAGCCGCTCCAAGGTGAAACAGTGGAGAAGCCACCGCCAATGAATAGAGAGACATTGGTTGAAGGACCCGTGGTTATTTAGGGACTGACCCCTTGACCAGGATTGACGAGAAGAATTAATTGAGCATGATGAATGGTTGTATAGTAGTGATACTGCATGGGTTATTCTGTCTCGCAGTCGCATTCTTAACCCCATTCGTGTTAAGCTCATTTCTAGCCCCGGTCACTACTGCAGGTCTCTCTCTTTCTCTGAAATCCAATTGAATGTGTCGTGTCGCATGATTGACCAGACTCTTCAAGTGTTTCTGGCTGTTGCATCTCTGGTTTTGAGCAAGGAAATACCACACATCGCGTAACGTTTTAGTAATAACGCACAAGTATGACGATGAACAATCAATTGGAAAGAAATAAAAAAAAAAGTCTCTTACGTAGATTAACCTTTGAACTGGAATCGGATTGGCATGTTTGGATAGAAGACGATTGGACCCTGCATTCACAATCATCAAAGGGGGCAGATACTGTACCTACGGAGTAAGCAAGGTGCGGGTTGCTCAACAGGGCTAAGCTAAGGCTAAGAGTAATCACCTAGCCCACTAATGGTAGTGAGCGGCGTCCAGAAATCGAACCTCAAGCGCCCTTACCACCCCCCGGACCCGCTAAATTGCTCAGTGGCTAAGTGCTAGGTAGCCTATGTTAATGCTAATTCACTGCCACTTTCACTACAACCTTGGATGCACAATCTCGCACTCGGGCTTGCTCTCCCATTCCTGCTGGGCCCTTCCTTGTAAACTCCTGTCACGTCTCATTTCCAAATCCTTTTTATTTATTTTTTCCCTTTTAACTTTACACTCTTCCCTCTATTTTCCATTGTCCATTTATTTCCTTTTTTAACTCTTCTCGCGACTCTGTCAAACTCAACTAAAGCCGCCTCTACAAACAGGCCTGTTTCTCATTGATTGTTCTTACTCTCCCAACTCCTTTCTCCTTGCTGCGCGACGAGAACCACTCACTTTAATCGTAACACCAACACGATACGGAATAATAAGAGAAGAAATACGATCGCAATCAATTACTCGAAAAACGACGACCCTCGAACACAACGAGGTGAAATTTACAGAAAATCTTATTCCACGATCATCTAGAGCTCCAGCTCTGTCGCTACAATGAGTGTTAGTTTGCGCCTCCTATCCAGTTCCTGTCTCCTGTTTTGATACCGATTCAATCTTTGAACGTTCCACACGGCGCGAATCAAGTTTGTTTCTTATCATGATTCCTTCGGCATTCCAGCTATTATTTGTACTTTCGCTAACATTTTTGTAATAGTACGGGTATGCTCTACATCAGCTTCATGCGCGGATCCTCCCGACCAACCTACTAACCCGCATCGCAGATACGGTAATCAAAATCCCTATGGCGGTGACAACAACTATGGCAACGGTGGTTACAACAGCCCCCAAGCTCAGAGTTATGGTGGTGAGACATCCTGACCTTGGTTACTGGATTTCTTCGATCAAATACTGACATGATTTGAGGGATAGGCAGCGTCGAAATGGAGCCCCTTGCTCACAATGCCGGCAACTTCGCCCAATCTGACCCCAACGCTATCCTCAACGAGTGCCGTGATATCGACCGTGGAATCGACACCGTCGAGCGAAACCTCGAGCAGCTTCGTATGATCCAGCAGCAAACCCTCAACGATGCCGACACCTCAGGCTCCAGTGCCACCAGTCGTCAGCTCGACTCCCTTTCTGCTGATACCATGGCTCTCTACCGTGAGCTCACCGAGCGAGTCCGCACCGTCAAGTCCAACCCCGAAGCCAGCTCTGCCAAGAACAACCCTCATGTCACCCGTATTGATCGCCGCCTCAAGGCCGCCATTACCCAGTACCAGCAGGTCGAGTCGCAGTTCCAAAAGAAGACACGGGAACAAATGGCCCGCCAGTACCGTATTGTTCGCCCCGACGCCTCTGAGCAGGAGATTCAGGAGGCTGTTGAGGACACTTCTGGTGGTCAGGTTTTCAGCCAGGCTATGATGCAGAGTGACCGCCAGGGCCGCGCCCGTGCTGCCCTAAGTGCCGTTCAGGATCGTCACGAAGCTCTTCAGAAGATTGAGCGGCAAATGGCCGAGCTGTCACAGCTGTTCATGGACATGGATACTCTCGTTGTTCAGCAGGAGGCTGCTGTCACTCAGATTGAGCAGAAGGCTGAGGAGGTTGTCGAGGACCTCGATAAGGGTAACGCGGAAATTGGTGTAGCCGTCAACACTGCCCGTAAGACTCGCAAGAAGAAGTGGATCTGCCTGGGTATCTGTGGTATGTATTTCCCGTTGGAGTTTGTCACTCAGCAACTTGCTAACTTCGAATTCAGTGGCTATCATTGCCATCATCGTCATTATCGTTCTCATCTACATCTTCGTCATCAAGGGACAGAACAACAACAACAACAACGAAGGCAACAAGAGACGAGCCATTGATGCTGTTGGTGACGCTATCATGCACACAGCTGTCATGCCCTCTCGCCTAACCCGCCGCGTTGCTGCCGACAACGATGCGGCCAATCTCATCACCAGCGTTGCAGGAAGAATCCACATGCCTCAGCTACCGCCAAACTAATTATTAAATTTGGACGGAGAACAAAGGTTTAAGGTATTCGAATCATGTACAAGGCGATATCCAGTCTTACTATGAACGGGATATTTATACGCCGACAAGATTCGAATTGGAGGGAATTAAAAGCAGTGTCAGACTGTTTGTTTTGTCTTTTTTTGCGTATTCCCATTGGATTATAACTGCTGCTATAGCACATAGCCTGTCTGTTTTCTTTTTGTTGATGCAACCGGGTTGAATCTGCCCCTGTCTGGGCTTGGGTTTCTTTTATCACTTGCATTTGCTAGGGGCGTTTATAGTATGAGCTTTTAATCACATCTCTTTTCTTACTTGCTCTGTACAGTTACTATGTGATTTGATTGTGGTCTGACTCTGTTCCGTAGACACGTATGTCGATAATCAGAAGACTTGAGAGTTGAGTGTAATATTACATGAAATAATAAACAACAGAGTACCAGAAGTGGAATGTCCAGTGCGGATCGGCAAGCTCATCAAACAAATTCCCATACGCCAAGCTGTACCCATCCATATCCAAAGGTGTCTGGTCCACCTGAAACTGATAACCCACATGCATACTGGGCGTGGTATCGTTTCTATTGCCGAAGCTTCAGTTTTATTGAGTCGCCATCTGATAATATATCAGTGTCACGTAAACGTTAAAGACGCATGGGTGACTTACCAGGTCTTGCGGACGGCACGTCTTCATTCGAGTCTTGAGACAAGTCTCAAAGGCGATTCAAAGTCCCCAACGACAATCATCAATCATCATCCGCCTTTCTCTTCCCCTTGTCTTTATCTTTGTTGTCTTCATAGTTTACCACCGCCTCATCCGGTACGCCACCATCATCCTCGTCCCGATGGCTCTGCTCATGCTGCCCCATCACCACACGTCTCTTCTCACTCTCATCAACAACCTTCTTCAACACTCCCATCCGTCTCTTGAAGTCCTCCGCTAGTACCTCAACGTCCTCGCCTCCTATAGCACCACTTCCAGAACTAGGTAGTGAATCAGGCCTCGTCTCAACAGGTTCGCGCTCGACGCCTTCGACGCGGAGCATCGCGCCGCCGCTCTCGTCACCCTCGCTCTGCTGCACTGCGACGCTGGACTCCGTCACGGCAAAGTCGGGTGTTAGACTGGACGCCCATGATACGGCCCAGCGACTGGGTGAGCCTTCGGGGGCGGGCGCGAGATCTACCACGAGGGCGCGGTGGGACGGATCTTGCGTGGGAGTTGAGAGGATGGAATGGTCGTCGTCGGAGAAGAGGTAGTGAATGCGCGGGTGAACGGTAGTATTCGTAGTTGAGTTTGTCAATAGTGTGAAGAGCGGTTCGAAAGATGGCATTTCCGTCTCGGCTGGGTCGTTCTCGTCGACAGGAGATTGTTCGTGAGGAGGTCCGATATCCGGGCCTTTGATAGACGGCGAAGGCGCATCCGGGGGAGACGGATCTCTATCGGTAGTAGACATTTTGACAAGGTTGTTGTGCTGTTGAGCTTCTGGAGTGGCAGGGATAGAATGACCGAGCCAGAAGCATCTTTACTCGACGATTAATTTCCCGTGGTTCGATCTTGCTAACAATAAGCTGTTGCGCTGTGAAATTGTACAGTAGATTAACATGAGATGGATGGGATGGGATGACGGAAGGAGCTCGTGGCTTATCTTATCAGCACGTGGATACTACAGCATGTAAGTCCTATACCTAGTACTGTATATGGCTTGGTATTGCAAACAAATGAGATGTAATTTGTTTACTATGAGAAACGAACATGATTGGATCTTTGAGATACCGTAGATAAAGTCTGACCGTTATTGGAGCGTCTTTTGTTTGTGGCTTCAACGCTGTAAAGGTTAACTTGAGCTGCTGCATTGTGACTTGACATGTGACTGTCTACAAGTACACCAAACCAATCACTTGGAAACATCTACAGTAGGTAGATTGATCAACGAGAGAAACACATATTTGACTTAGATCTTTATGCAAGTCACAGCTGCATCCAATAGCTATTCGCAGGTTTTATATCCGCTAAAGAAAGATCTTTTGGGATATCAAATCATCTACTACAACACAAGTCAAGGCTCTATACTTGGACAGTTGTAACACGTCTGTATAAGATGACTGTATAGATGATAACCCATAACAAGTCTCGGGTAATAATTCCCTTTTCTTTACACCGCGGTTTAAGAGTCTGCATCATTACGCGCTCTGACGTCTCCCATCACCCATGACATGTCGGCTCATTGCCCAATATGGTTCTGGTTCCCTGCAGCCTGACTTGTTCAACACCCATTGAAAAGTTCGATATCACATTTGACTCAACATTTACACCCTTTCTTCCATTCCTTTATGACTTACTAGAACTAACATGGTATATCGACGAGTCGCTTACCGCAGAGAGAGGGTCACTGTGCATTACCGATCTAAACGAGCTTATAAAAAACAGTTCATTGAGTTGGGCAGAGGTCAGAGTTGGGCATCCAGAGCTCTCATCCAATCCAACTGCCCAAGTTAACGCCGGCCCCGTCTATTGTGTCTATGTGTTTCCACGATGGGCTGTATCCTTGCCTCTATTTTTGGGTCCTCCCAGAAGACCTTCCTTTTCCCTACCATGACTTTCATTCCCGTGATATCGTAACAAAGGAGATCTATAACAAAACAGTAACACCGCCCCCAGAAGATGCCTGCTCTGCAGGTGAATGAAACGCCATGTCGCTAACGTCTAGTATGTAAAAAAGCAGGCTGTAATCGAAAAAGAAGCGGTAAAGCCTTACGACGATGACGAGTGCAGGGCGCGGAAACCAGCCGCAACCAAACTTCTCGACTTGTCCTTGGAATCAGCGGGAGCGTTCCAGTAAAAGAGACCCTGTAAAGTCGGCGTTAGCGAACCGTCATCAATGTCAATGGTATGATGTTGGTCTTGTGCCCTAGGCACAACCTTCATCACCCACAGTTAGGCCACTCACCCCTAGTCCCTTTTGCTTGCAGAAACCCGCCTTCATCTTGACGGTGTCTGGGTTGTCGTACGTCACGAAGCCGCCATCTGCTCCTACGCATTGCGCTGCCACATGGCGCTTATCGACGACTTCCTTGCACCCTTTGCGTGGGAGCTGGTTGTACTCGAAAGTGCCATCCTCGGCACCACCAATACCCTTGTACTTGTGTCCAGCTCCTGTGCAGTGAAGGAAGCTTCGTCCGAATGTTGGAATACCAAGTAGGATCTTCTTTGGTGGGAATCCCTTAGACATGAGATATGAAACCCCCGAAGACGCCGAAGTCTCTTCCTTGTCCATGGCGTAAAGTTGTGCGTGGTGGCCGGCTTTAGGGGTCCATGAGCCGAAAAAGTCGTAAGCCATCAAGTTGATGAAGTCAAGATATTCTGAAATCTCCATCAAGTCGAGAAACTGCAAAACGGCCTTGGCTGCAGGAAGTGCAGCGGTGAGGACATAATGCTCCTCGGGAAGATGAATTCTGATGGCTGCCAGCAGCGCCAGAAAGTCGTAGCCTTGTTGCGCATCACATGGATACTCCCACGCAACTATTCAGAAATTTGGTCAGTTCTCGAGTAGCAGTAAGAGGACTGAAGTTGTTCCAATTAACTTACTGTCAATTCCATCCAGGCCAGAGGCTTCAACAAGACCTTTGGCTGATCGGGCAAAGTTGTCTCGCAGAAGAGTGCTTGATGCCACGATGGGGAAGATCTCTGACGAGTTTCCTCCACCAATTGACAAAACGACTCGGAGATGAGGATGCTTTTGCTTGAGGTGCATTAGAGATCCCAAGCCGCCCTGAACACCATCAACAGGCGCACCAGCGTCTGCCCACTCATCGCTCAACTAAACGAGTCAGTAACCTCGACTGCCGAGACTTGAGACGAAAACTTACAAAAACACCACCATCAGCTGAAACACTGGCGTAGGCATAATAGACGTGGTTGATGCAACTGTAGTTGAGCATGCCTGGTGTATCTCCCTGGTATATCCGGTAGTTGGGGAAGTAAACAGCATTTGTGAACATGACATCGGACAAGTTCGAGGCTCTCTTCGACTTCTTTGAGGAACTCATGATGGGTGATTTGAAAGATTAGGACAAGAAAAATGAGAGATTTAACGCAAGCGTTCAAAGAATAAAAGAAAAATATTGACCGAATATATGTCGCTTCAATGTATGTGTCCTGCAAGAACCTGCATAAACCTGGGATCGCACAACTAAGAACTGGTGTGTCGGTCAACAACGTTAGGCACCAAAAACTTGCTGATGAGATTCATGATTGCGAACGAGAAGGATCCAGGACTATATAACTCTCAACACCACACTGGTGCAGGCTGCTAATAGAGGCAGGATCATTTAGTCGATGCCAGGAGAGCAGGGACTAGCATCCAAATTACGGAGGGTCTCTGGTTTTGGTAGGTCTTACCATGATACATGACATAATTGCGGGGAGACATGAGAAGAAACACAAACGCAAGCGCGTTTGTTAGAGCTGACAAGCAGAGGCTTCCTGGGAGACCGTGAAGTGCACTTATCCTGTTGGATCACGTCGCTCCCTGCTGTTAGCCTGTCTTTTTGATGCTTTGACCACGCCTATTCGGGCCTTGTTGAGAAGGTCAAATATGCGCCTTATGAGATGACGGTTGGTGTCCATGGCGGTCCAGCCTTGAAATGGAGCCGATCCGGGGGGAGAACAATCTTTCCCCTTCAAATAAAGTCCGTGTAAGAAGACCCTGAGCTGTTGGAGCGAAGAGGAGATGATTCTGAGCAAGACGAACCTGTCTTAGTTGCTGAGGCCAATTGGTGATGTCGAAGCATTGACGGCACGGCCTTCCCGAACCATCAACACCCCTGTCATGATGTGCAAATGTGAAACACTTTGACAGAGGAACTTGCAAATGACATGCATCTTCAAGACCTAAAAACAGCATAGAACGTTGTCACGTTCCGAGATGTACCATGAATCTCGGCGTAAACCGAAGCGGCATATATCTTTGGCACAAGTCGCATTGCCGACTTTTGTTTACAAAAGGCATTGTTTGAGCAGGGCGAGTCATCTGCATGAAAGCAGCATAGTTCAAGGGATGAAACAGTCTCAGCCAGATGGGACAAACTTAGCAGCATTGTTCTTGATGTCACAACGTCCGTACTCAGTATCAGGATGATCCAGGTACAGCACAGCATCATCGTCTTTAAGCGATGGGTAGTACCAGAAACGCCGAGTCAGAGCACAACTTCCCGATAAACAGTCAAACAACCGTGCGGCTCCAAGGATTCGTCCTGCCATCAAACTTCTGGAAGGTTTGGAACGCGCTACGTCAAGTAGTGAAATTAGTTCCATAATTAAACATTGTCAGGGATGTTGAAATTTGGGCTCAATCTTCAGTGGGCCGAGAGCCACGTTTGATGTTCGTCCATGAGCCAGACCATGTAAATAATCCGTAGCTTTCTCGTTCTGTTCCGCAGCCTCTTCTAGATCTTCGTCATGTACATGCCCTACTGTAAGCTGTACTTGACATTGAGAGAACCCCTGTGGTAAGCAATTAGTTCTTTATTGTGAATCAATAATTGTTAGTCCGGGAGTTGGAGCCTTGGCGGACTGCTTCATCTAACCAGTAGGTGCAACTTAGCGTTGTTTTCAGAAGCCATACTCTCACTCAAACAAAGTGAGACTGAACTCGGCAGCAAGTCAGAGCGCTGATACATAACTGTGTGATTGCTTATCCTAGTTCCGCGGGATAGATCCCGTTAGGCTTTCAAAGTGTGGCGCTTCGACTTTGCTTCAGATAAAGCTGTACCTGTATTGGCCAGCTATACCTATAACATTGTGTGTAAAGTAGTGCGACCTCATGCGAGTATGTAATGTCTTGAAACCACGATCGGACTTTTCTGTGCAAATACAAAAGTTCACAGTAAGAAATAAACCCGATTGTCTGAAATCGGAAATAAAGACAAGAAGTGGAAAGAGTTTATCTACCCCTACTCAGCTGCATCGACGTATCTCGCATGCTTCTGGTTGGTATGTTGGGTGATTACCCCAAGACGATACCCGATACCAGTGTAGTGACGCGGAGGCGGAAGTGAATGCGCTTCTGCATGTGAGACCTGGTCAGTAAGTCGGCGGCAGACGGCTGGAGATCCTGCAGGGCTTCTTCGTGCATAGACGAGGCGACCTCGACCAGCAGGAAGAGAAAAGGGATGTATTACCAAGTTTAATCCTTGTCGATGCAGCTTGTACTAGGTTTGACATCTGTCAAACAAGCTTGTTCATGTTTACTGTATGGTGAAGCTGAAATGGCACGACAACCAACACCTCAACCAACACCTTCCAAGCCTGGTCAACGGAATGCCTGCTGTCCCTAGGTGGATGCATGTCTGTCTCAGCTTGACTTTATTTAGAGGAATTTTGACCTTCTTCGGCAGGGCGAGGCGGATCAGATCCGGAGGAAGCAAACAAACATCCATTACATCGCACCCCCAACTGAACCAACAGTCGAATCGCAGGCTGTCTTTATGCGCCATCCGCACATCCTATCACCAACGACTCGCACAAGTATGTAGGCAGCTGAAAGTCATACCTCAAGTATGTCAATCTCACCAATACTAAGAAGTAAAAACCTTTGTCAGAAGAGGGGTTTCCGTCGTGGTAGCAAACGTGCAGTATTCCCATGACCTCTTGCATTACGATGTCCTCGAGTAAGAAATGTTCATCCCTTGTGTACTTGATCGGTTTCACAGGGACGATCACTGTGGCGCACGCGTGGTAAAGAGCCCCGGCACAATGATAAAGTGTAATGAACCCGTGTTCTACATACCTCGAGCAGTTCTGTTTTTGACTTTTAATCCATTGATTAATGCCCAGGATGCAAGACATCGATAGTCACTCCTTTTCTCTGATCTCTGAGCCAGGGATCGAGACGATATACACACCGACGGAACAAGACACGGACGAGTATGACTTTCTTTTTGAAGATGGTCGATCTGAGTGTTTACAACAAGATGATGAATCGAGCTGTTGCACTTCGCTGGCGCCTAGCATGTTGGACTACGAACACTCCAATGGGCGGCGTTACCACGCCTATTTGAGTGGGAGATATCCCTTGCCGAATGATCAAGGCGAACAGTGTCGTGAGTTGACTGAGCATCTACTGATGCAACAACTTCTGGTAAATCAAGCCTGATAACAGAAAAGTCGATTGTACTAAGTGCTCATCGCTACAGGATGGTGAACTCTTCTTGTCCAATATTGGTGACGACCCGAAGAAGATAATCGATATCGGCACCGGAAATGGTAAGTGCTCGAGAGCTGGTCATTGCTGTATTAACAATTTGTAGGAGCTTGGGCAATGGATGGTAACGATCGACTACGGACAGCTGATGGTCTTTGCTAACGACTCCTAGTGGCCGACTTATATCCAGGTGCAAGCGTCATAGGAACTGATTTGTCGCCAATTCAGCCCAAGTCCATGCCACTGAATGCATGCATGTTTGTTGAGGACTGCGAAGACCCATACTGGGCCAATGGCCACGACTTTGATCTGGTTCATTTCCGGGGAATGGCCGGTTTTCTTCTCGATATGGATGCTATGGTCTCTAATGCTTATGAGTAAGTAACAGCTTCTAGGCAACAGACACCTGCTAATAAAGAAAAGACATACCAAGAGTAGCGGATGGATCGAATTCCAAGACTTCGATTACACAATTTGTTGCGACGACGGCACCATGAAGAAAGATGACCCGTTGCGAGTGTTTTTCGATACTTGTGCCCAGGGAATGCGAAAGTACGGCTGTACCAACTTTGGCAAGAGTAATGTTCGAAAGGCTCTAAGGTCCGCCGGTTTTGTTCAAGTTCAGGTGGTAAACAAGAAAGTGCCCATCTCGCGCTGGCCACAGGACGAGGGATTGAAGGACATTGGTACCTTGATGGAAGCCAATATTTCCGAGCTCATCGCAGCTATGGCTGTCAAGCCATTGATTGCGTTGGGGATACCAGCAGATGAGAGAACGGAGATGATCTCCCAGGCTTGCAAAAGTCTCAAGACCGGCAAGGCTCATCGGTATATGAACTGCCGTTTCGTGTTTGGTAAGAAGATTGGGGTCGAAGGTCCGTAAATATGATGCGGGCTCTTGATTGTCCGGGGACGGTATAATATGTTTTTATGAGGTTAAATTGTACTTCATTATGGAGTGGTGTTTTGATTTTACTGCAGAAGGTGCAGAAGGAGGCGCATACGATAATGGCATAAGTACCCGATCTATTGCAGGGTAGGAACTGGCTATTGGGGAAGGAACTGGAGCGGCAGATTGAGCATGACACTCTCTTATATTTATCTATCGTTGATTTCGAATTGAAACATATAATCAAATAATAAAATGGATATTTAAACAACCTTTAAAAAGACCTCTTATAAACAATCTTGAAACCTAGGTAGCTCATGTGAAGTGACGTTGGTTGGTTCAACAACTACCTATCCTAGTCGCTGACAAACCTTAGCTGCGCTGCACTAAGATATCGCCTGCAGCTGGAATTTGTTAGCTCACCCACCTATCTTTGACCTTGATCTTAACCTCAACATAACATATCCATCGCGCGCCAAGCAGCATCTACAGCGCACCACGACAAAACGCTGAAAGCATATCCGCCAAACCAAAACAGCTGCTTCTTTGCATATTTCTACAGGCGCTCGGCCTGCGCCGTTACCCATCATGCCCGCCGCCGTCGAGTCTCCCGCCTCAGCCATCCTCAATCACTCTGCGACGCCCTACAATTTCCGCTTCTCACCCTTCCTCCGACAGACCTACCAGGTCGGCCTCTCTCCCGATCGCCCAGTATGCAAAGCTTTTCAGTCTGGCCACTGTTCAAACGGCACGCGATGTCCTGAGCGACACGTCTCCGACTCCAAAACGTCGCAACCAACCGGGGGTCTGAACTCCCTCGTATGCAAACATTGGTTGCGCGGTCTGTGCAAAAAGGGCGAGCACTGCGAGTTCCTTCACGAGTACAACCTACGAAAGATGCCGGAATGCAACTTTTTCATGCGCAACGGGTATTGCTCAAATGGCGACGAATGTCTCTATCTTCACATTGATCCTCAAAGTCGACTGCCGCCCTGCCCTCACTACGATATGGGTTTTTGTCCTCTCGGCCCCAATTGTTCAAAGAAGCACGTGCGTAGGAAGCTCTGTGTCTTTTATTTAGCTGGTTTCTGCCCTGATGGACCAGATTGCAAGGAGGGTGCTCATCCTAAGTGGTCAAAGGATTTGGAGAAGCCGACCCTCAAGTCGGAAGAAAAGAAGGATGAGGAGATGAGGATGGACTTTGCGCAAGACGATATGGACAGAACGCGCGACCAACAAAGAGATCGGGATGATGGAGGAAGACATCGGGGAGGTCATGGTGGTCATGGCGGTAGAGGAAAATGGCGAGGAAGAGGCAGATATCGTGCAAGAGGTCATTAAGTCAGTTTCTACGTGTTGTAATTTTATTCTGATGATACCCTCATGGCTTTGGGTAGTTGTCCCAGGAGCATAATCATCAAATGGCCAAAAGCAGGTACCTAATCAAAACAATTGATCTGTATTTTTCTAACAGCCATAACATAAATCATCAAGAGTTGGAGTCGTGACGGCGTCTATATGTAACAATATCGAATCTTTTTACGTATTCCATCATAATGCGTACTATGCTGACCCAATGTACATTGCACGGTCAGCATAAATGTTGATATCATCTAGGATGATTCGGGTGCCTTTGACCAGACAGCCCCGGTGTCTGCATGCCAGACGTTGTCGTCTGAGACAGCGATGAACTCGCTTGATGCTCCTTCCTCACCCTTCTCGCTTTCATCATCCTCGTCGTCACTGCTCTCAGAACCTTCGGAAACGTTTGTTTTCCATGTGGAAAGCTCATCAACCCGGCGGATGCCCATCATCCAAGAGACAAGGCTTCGAGGAGCCCATCGTCCGACGAATCCATAAACACTGGCGCCGAGACCAACTCGGACAGTGTCGGCGGTGATATCACCGTCTATCACGTCAAAGACAGAGTTGTGAAGACGTCGCAGGGAGCTTCCCTTGAGTCCGCGGATGCGACCTCCAGAGATGGCAGAGCTGGTCTGAGCAACAAAGTTTCGAGCATAGACATGTCGAGCACCCTCTGGCCAGACAAGAGGAGATTCGGGGTTTCCAGCAGGCATGACAAGACCTTGGTTAGGTCCGCCTCGGGTAGGGACGAAGCTAGAGAAGTCGAATGTGCCAAGTTGCATGTGGGTCACCGGGATGTCGAGGGGTCTAAGTTCGGCGGTGAGGACTTCGGTAAAAGCGGACAAGGCCGAACACACGGTCGCCTCAGGCGCATGGAACGGCGGGTTGATTGACGAGATGATGGACGGGGTAAAGACCAGGACCTTGGGGGGAATCCATTTTTCTCCAATGGGGTTCAAGCGAGATGTGAGTAGTGGGAGGAACGCTTGGATCGTGAGGATAGGCTGGAGAAGGTGGGTATTGAATAGGTCGGCAAAGTTTGAGGGTGGGATTGTCGCGATGGGAGATGTCTGGTAATGGAGACTCGGGATCAGGATAACGGACTTGAGAGTGAGCTGGTTAGGCTTCATTCCAGGTCCAGGAGCTTGAGGTGATTGGAGGTAATGGGCAAAATGCTCAATGGCAGAGCCAGCATGAGGAGGCTGGGAATTGTCAGTATAACCACGCTATGACCATCAAGACAAACTCACGTCAGTGGTATCAACGCTCAAAGGTCGAATATCAGGTCGCTTCATAGCCTGAACCATGGACTCGTCTTCAGCAGCGTTGCAGACGATAAAAACGATGAATCCTCGTCTCTCCATATCCAAAGACAAGGATCTCGTCAAAGGAAGAGTGGGAGATCCAGCGATCACGACGACATCAGTACGACCGCCATTTCTCGCCCTTCTCGCTCGTCTTGTCTTTCTCATAGAACGGCCCTCATAGTATCCCTTGTAAACGACGGTACCGCAAGTGAGGACGATAACGCCGGTTAAAATTTTATGCTCCGCAATCCAGTTCTGCAGTCTCTCAAAGCGAGACAAGGACACTACGGCCACCACTTCCTTGACAGGAGGCTTGGGCCTCACTGACTCTGGGACCCATTCCGCCGTGGAGAGGGTTTCTCTAACGACTCCGGCGGCGCGGTCGACATTCTTATCGATGAATTCGGAGGCAATGTCGGAGTAGTGGCGAGCCTGGGCCGAGAGCTAGACATGGTAAGTGTCATGCGTTGATTAAATAGAGCCTCAGTACCTACCGTATCCAACAACTGCTGAGGATCTATCGACATGATGGAGGTTTGGTGAGAGAGAAAAGATTGCTACTCGAGGCTCTGCTCATATGACGGTGACCTTCATGCGGTGGAGAACTGTAAAAGCTTCTGATACCCAACCTCGTTAATGTGAATCTTGTGTGCACGGACCATCCGATCTCCGCGCCGGAAGTCGGGGCCTGGTACTCCGATGGTCTACCCGAGGTCGGGTATCTAGACGAGGACAAGGAAGTAGACTATTACTTACAGGATAAGCATCCGGATTGGAATGGAGGTCTTTGTAAGTGAATTGATTAACACTTACCGTTGAGACCGATGAGGTTCCTAGCTGATATTCATCAAGTGCTTCATTGGTCTAGCAAAGCACGGCCAATATTAAGCATTATGCCCGAGATTGCATCGAACCACTGTCTCGAAGTTTTGGGATAAATTTTAATGATGACAGAAGGAATCAAGTCTTACTCAGTAAAACGATGGATTGCCCAGTCAAGGTCTGTTGCAAAAGTGGATAGTACTGCAGTATTGTTCGTTAGATGACAAGTGACTCCATCGTCTTGCTGTTCAAGATGAGTTGTTGACTACTCGATATACAATCAGGCCAGAATGTTACCCTCTTGAGAAACGTGGTCCAATATGAGTGCTTCAAACATTGGTGGATATACAACAGCGAATCATTAGCTTACACAAAATGATTTGAACGAGTTGGTCAATACCAACAGCGACGTAGCATAATTCGTGCACGATTCAAGGGTGATGTATTAACAATACTTTCTGACTCCTGAGCATTAATCTCAGTTATTCATATCATCCAAGATTAGGTATCAAGCACGAGTGTTTTGTCCGTATGCGAAAAGGTGCAGTAGTTAGCTCCACAAGTCTCGGAAGTGTAATTCCTACCAACTCGTCCGCGAAATGGAATAACCTTGCCAAAGTAAGACGGTAAGCAAGAAGATGATGCCGTTATTATAGAGTATCCCAAGGCTCCAC
The DNA here is from genome assembly GCA_013186375.1 of Fusarium aywerte. Classification (NCBI taxonomy): domain Eukaryota; kingdom Fungi; phylum Ascomycota; class Sordariomycetes; order Hypocreales; family Nectriaceae; genus Fusarium; species Fusarium aywerte. The sequence continues at coordinate 44,783 of JABCQV010000199.1, forward strand.
ACCGTCCTCATACTCGAGTTACTTGCACCAAAGGCAACGTATCGCGATATCTTGCTCTCCATGGTTTCCTATCTCTATGGCTAACAATGGTCCACCAATTCCCCAGACTAGAATACGGTAGGAGCGGAGTATGCGGGGTCTGTTTGAACCGGCTATCAGCGGATCCACTTCCCGGCGTCATCGAACTGTATTACCATTATCTTGAGAGGCATATCGTGATCATCTTCTATGTTAGCAAATTGTCACAGCCCTCGTCAAATCCAATACAGGGACTCAGGCCTCATGAGACACTGCTTATAAGAACCAGGCCTTGCTCACAGATTGTGGGAAGAACGGATATTGTCTAATCAAAAGCCAGGTGTCGTACTCGTTAACAACATTCATTTCCCACATCAGCAAACCATGTGAGAGTTCAATACCGGATGCTTATACATGTCCAATTGCAGAAAGGTATCCTTACTAAGTATTCGCGCAGAGAAGGGGAAGATTTGTAGTTTGGAAATATTTGATTTCGCTGGTAATGGAGAACGTACTTTCACTATCTCAGATCGAGAGGTCATCAACAAGCCTATTGAGGAACTGGCCCAAGACGTCCAAAATGACTCCAGAAAGGCTACAAACTACCTCCATACATATGGAAAGTTGGACTCAAAGAACATGAGAAGACTGACTGTGTCACAGAAGTCATGCTCTTCTCTGCTGATAAGTGGCTAGAAGACGGATCTATCAACTTCAAAGGCCCTCTTGCGGGCATTCTTGTTGGTTTGAAAGATACCGTTGAAGTCAAGGGGTATGATAGCACTGTTGGTTTGAGCACACATGTTGGAAGGCCCCTCGCACAGGATGGCAATATGGTCAAGATTCTAAAAGACGCTGGTGCTGTGCCATATGTCAAAACCAACATCCCAATCACTCTCCTTAGCTTCGAATCGTCAAACGATATCTGGGGATAGACGTTCAACCTTACAATAAAGACTACACCGCTGGCGGCTCAACGGGAGGTGAAGGTGCTCTATTGGCACTCGGCGGTCGAATTGGAATCGGGAGTGACGTAGCTGGGAGTGTTCGCTGCCCAGCTCACTTCTCCGGCTGCTACGCTCTTAGGTGCTCAACGGGCAGATGGCTCAAAACAGGTCTTGTGACGAGCATGCCGGGCCAAGATGGCGTTCCTGTGGTTTACAGTCCCATGGCGCGTACACCCAATGACTTGACCTACTTTACTCGGCCAATCATTCAGATGAAGCCTTGGACCTATGACTACTCATGTCACCCATTACCTTGGAGGTCTGACATAGAACAGGAATACACAGAAAAGAAGACTCTGCGGGTAGGAATCCTTCGAACAGATGGGGTTGTCGACCCACGTCCCGCATGTCGATGAGCATTGGAGATGACCGAGGCCGCTCTTAGAGAAGTAGGACATGAGATTATAGACATTGATCCTCCCTCTCCCTACGAAGCTCTATGCCTAGCTTCCATCCTCCTCTGCAGCGACGGCTTTCAGACTGTCAAGTCTTTTTTCAGCCTGGGTGAGTGGAATGACCGAGGCGCTGCTCAAATGAGCTTCTACTTCAGTCTTCTGCGACCCATAAAGTATTTGCATTACCTCTGGGTCAAACATCTTCGAAAGGATGATATTTGGGCTGGACTCTTGCGTACCTGGCATCCTCAATCGGGATATGAGATCTGGAAGCTCAATGCTAAACGAGAGCTTTACAAGAGACGATGGTACGAATGGTGGCCTAACTCTGGGATTGACTGATTATTTCACCCCCTAATGCTACTCCGGCTGTTCTTCGCAAGGGCATACACGATGCCTGCAGTAGTCGTGGCTACACTTTCATGTTTAACTTGGTATGTATTTTAACGTTTGTCACTCATGACCAAAACTCACTTCTGCAGCTTGATTATACCGCTGGCGTTTTACCAGTCACCCACGTGGATAAAAGTCAAGACCAATTACCAAAGAACTTTAGCTACAAGAGTCTAAACGGTGTTGCGCAAGGTGCATATAAACTGTATGACGCGACCGCCATGCACGGATTGCCTGTGGGTGTTCAAGTAATCTGTCGTCGATTGGAAGAAGAAAAAGTGCTGGTGAACATGAAAAGAGTTGAGGATGCTTAGGGCGAGGAAAGATTCCCTTTACTTCAACTAGATTGAACCGAATGTTGATATAATACGCCCCTCTTCTTCCGCTTTGCTCCTTTTGCTATAACTCTCAAAATAAAATACACACCGAGTCTTCAACAACCGTGGTATTAAGAAATATGAAGAACTTTTAACTTGTTCACCATGTCTGTCCCATCTTCTGTTGCTCTTTCTCCTTCACCTCTTACGTGCCCCCACGTCAACAAAATCAATCCTACCATACTCGTCCTGCACCGGTCTCTCGCCAGCAAAGCAAGTATAGTGTTGGTTGGCTCCATGTTCAAGATCGAAGCCGTTTCGTCCCCAAGCCTTCTCCATCTTCTCACGGAAGCTCGACTTTGGCTTTCCAGCTTGAATGCGCTTCTTCTCAAAAAAAACATAGGCCGCATAGAACGTGATATTGGTGTTGCCATCGCGAGCTCCTTTACGACCCATAAAATATCGCAAGTTGGCCTGGGATACACTCTTTCCTTCCGGGAGATTCTTGTTGAGGGCGCGGATGAAAGCTGCTTGCGTCATGCCCTCTTTGGCCAACAAGGGACGAATCTTCTTGCGAATCTCATTGCAAGTGTCGTAAACGGGAACTCTGCCTTGAGCCTCGCCGGGGAGGGGATCAACATTGCTCACATCAAGAATTTCGTCGACAGCCTTGGAAGCAGCAGCCGTCTTTGGCTTCTTGGGTTTCTTGGCCTTGAGGGGCAGGCCCTGAAGTTCACGCTTCTTGAAGAAGAGGTGAGCGTTAATAAAGGTGTCAGTCTGTTCACCATCCCAAGTACCGGTTCGGTTCATGAAGCTGTTGTACGACCTGCTGCTGACGCCAATGGCCCCCTGGAACTCGCCAACTTTCTGCGCGCCTGAGTCGATCCAGTTGCGAATCTTGCGGCGAACGGCATTGCAAGTGTCCGAGCTTGAAGGCTGAAGACGCTCATCTTCACTGTCGATGTCTGACACGTTGGCTGGGAAGAGGTCCTCTCGAGTGTTGTCAGGACTAACATCAGACTTGCGCTTCCTAGAATTGGTAGTTGGCGCAGGTGGCGCTGGAGTAGGGGCTTGAACTGAAGTGGAAGCGGGAGGGGGAACAGGAGCCTGAGTCGAGGATGGCGTTTGGTACCCTTCAGTGGACATTGTTCTTGGCATGGCAGCGGTGTTCATCAGAGGTGGTCCGCCTGATACTTGATATAGGGGTGAGTGTGGTACAAAAGGTGGAGCTGGGTTGAAATAGACGGGTGGTGGAGCTGTGTTCCCATAGCTAGGAGTGGCAGCATAACCGGAGTGAGCTGGTGCTGGAGTTGGGACGGGGGGATGGGGTAAATTGAGAGCTGGCATGCTCGGTAGGCCCTGAGGCGGCATAATCGGACGCGGTTGGTAGTTCCAATTGGAGTGGTTCATTTGTAGCATAGCCTGCTTAGGCGACCAAGACCAACCTGACATTTCTTGCAGGAATGAAGTAATCGCAGGGCAGAGAGACTCGAAGGTTTGATGGATATTAGTTAACGGCTAGGTAAAGTGACGACTGCCGAACTATGACGTTGTGTTGATCCACGCTTTTGCCATTTTTAACGCGTCTTGGACCTGGACCACGGAGCGGCGCGTTAGTTTTAAGCGAGGGAGTACCTGCGTCTTCTGGTACATGCACTGTCTTTTAGTGTCTTGACTATGACGAGTGCTCCACAGGGGTGGTCGACCATTATTCCCGGAGTTGGAGGTAGCTTTTTCGCGTTAGTCTATTTTCTTTCTGGTGGGGGTCTGCAAATAGATGGCCCAATATCAAAGAGAGAAACCTACCAGTAAAAGAGATTTGGTAGTGTGATTTTTGTTACCCTCGCGCTTGAAATAGGCTGCGATATGCCTGGTGCAATATGATCTGCGGTTCAGGTAATATAGAGGAAAGGTCGTAAATGAGAATTGCGTATCGGTGGTGTCGATGTTATGGCAGAATGTGAATTTCTGTCGCAAACGAGATACAAGAACCGCTCCGCCGGCGTAGACCAGACGAGGTCTCTCATGCAGCGCTGTCACTGATAATGTTCCTGAAGATAAATGGGGTAGATGAGCTATCAATAGAAGAAAACGGGTCTGGTGATTTTGGTTACTGGCGCTCTTGGGTCAGGCCGCGTAGCCTGTTCTCTGTCGAGAACACACCAACATCGTTTCTCGACAATAAGAGTGTCGTAGATGGATGGGCGTGTAGGGGATGATGAAGTTAGGGAGCGGCCATAAAATTTTGGCAAATAGAGGAAGGAATGCAACAACCGTTCCATTGTCATGAATCAGGCGGGGATTCCTTGACACAGCTGGTGCATCTCAATCCACAACGGGGGTAAGAAGAGAAGTTGTCGGCTGTTCCGCAAAGATGTTCGAAGAGATTGTGCCGTCGTTGAGGTCGTGCTCGAGAATGATAAATGGGGCCTGCTGGTTCACGTCATCGGTGATGACCCAACCCTTTGGACTGAAAAGCGCGATGGGAATCATGGTTGTCAACTCTCGCATCGTTGACGCTTCGTCGACCAGCAAAGGTCTGCACTGAAGCAAGATTTGAACGGGTGGGTTGCGGCTGTAGTTGTAGCGGCCCACAACGCCATTCAACTGCAGTAGATACTCCTCGAACAAGTCCTTAACCACGATTTGAAACCGGTGAACTCATCCGAATCAAGTTTTTGACCGTCTTGAACTCTGGCCAATATCGCGCGCAAAATCTCGAATTTGTCTGGATGCTCTTCCAAGTACTTGAGAGCGCCACTGCAAAGGGCACCGTCATCATGGCGATGTTTGGCGCTGTGGATAGAGTCTCGCGTGTCCTGAGTATCAATCGAGATACGAGTAAGGGTGGCTTCGAGGATAGACTGATCGGCCAGACAGGTGGATGACACGCCAAAGCTCTCTCGCCATATAAGGATTAGGATAGCGACAAAAACCTTTAGGTCAGTTTTAGAGAATACTTTGACCTGATTTCGCTGTAAGCCTCCTGTGGGGTGTCTTTCATTGTTATCCATCTGCCAGAGCAGTGAGCTCCTGTTCCGCTTCCAGCTTGTCCAAACGTCCGGCGACGGTGGCGTTCTTCTTGGAAGTCGAACTGACTGCACTATCGATAGAGTACAGTCACATGATCTGAAATCGAGAACCGGTGTCGATATCTAGGCTGGTGAGGGTCTGCTTCAACCGATCATAGAAGGCTTCGAGTCCAGCATTGTTGTCCGGGCGGTACAACACTTTTGAGCTGGATGGCCCTTGTTGACATCAGCGACGGTGGCACGAAGACCGTAGAAGACACATAGGATGAGGAACTCCAATAGATAGGACATTCCACATCCAGCAACGCCGGGAACGAAATGAACACCTGCATTCGTTACCTCCATGTTTCGGAAACCTGTTTCATTTCCATTCATGTGGCGAAACATGTTGACAAGGCAGTCAGGTCGGACATTTTGTAGGACTTTCATGATACCAGGCAACTCTTCCAAAGGGTTGGTGGGCTTTGGTACAGTGACAAAACCAAGGAGATACTGGTAAGCTTGTAGGCTTCAGCTACTTGGTGGGGGAACGAGGGATGTCGGGTGGTTCAAGGCATTGATCGCAAGTGACTTGGCCTTAAGCGGTTTGAGAGAGACATTCATCTCCATGCGGACGTCGAGGGCGTTGTCGGGATGAGTGAGACGGTTGAAAAAGTCTTGGGTCTTTCCCAACGCTTAGTCAGAACGTACTTGACGCCAATACCAGTGTTTACTGGCAGTCAATCATCACAACTTCTGCGTCCTTGAAATGACCGCCGGTCGGAGAAGGGTATTGGTAGTGGATAGCTAAGGGAGTGAAAGTGCAAGGTCTGGGGAGTGCATGTGTAAAGACTTGGGGTCTCGTGCGGGGTAGAGTTGCTAAAAGAAAAGACCCTGGTCAGCATTGTAGTGTCAAAATGTTTGATAGGCAGCATATCTCACAATTCATTTAAAATACGACAGCTAGGTGGCAGCTACAGACCGGCGACTCTAGGGGTAGCCGCTATACCGGACGGGTTTGCGGCAAAGCCTTGCCCAAAGGCTTGAGATACTGGTGAGAAGCGGAAAAAAGTGAGGTTGTGGTGTTGGTTGAGTTGATGTGGAATGAAGGAAGATCTGGGGGCTCACGATGGCGGGAATAAAAAGTGTCAGGGTCGAAGCTAGTGGGCCCCAGGGCATAGTGGGGCCGAAGGGGACAGAAATGTCAGGATCATTATGGTGATAGATTAGCGAATTTTGTCCCCTGCTAGGCACATCCCCACTTATTCTCTATCCACCTAAGAGCTTTGACATAGGTCGACGACACAGGCACCGAGAAGGTTAAGGGTTGAAGTGGAGTGTTATTCTAGACGGTGGTTTCGAGGCGAGTGAGAAGATTGTCAGACTCGCCTAACCTGTCATGAACTGCAACCAGCTTTTCATATGGTTTTTATGCTGTTGCAAAGTGGTTTCCACACGGCCGAGACGGGCTTTAATAGCATCAACACGTGGTTCAGCTGGACAAGAATTGCGGCAGTATTGCCATCTATAAGTGATGCGGTTATTGAGTGAATCTATGATACTGAACAAGAGATTAGAATGCAAGCAGTGCCGAGTGAGACTGCTTTGGAAAATGATCCGTGATAGAGAATGGAGGATATTAAGAAGTTATAAAACTTTTATTAATGAATCTTAAGAGTGCTATTGTATGAATTTTCAAGAAGGAAAAGAGTGGGCGAGGGAGGGAGAGCGGTATTTTATAGTTTATCTTTGAAGAAGACGATAGGGGTGAGGGGGCCGAGCATGCGTGAATTCGATCTGTGAGATGTATTGATCGTTCGGATCTCTCTGTAGTGTAGGATGATGTTACTGAGAGCGTCATGTTCGCGCCAGTTGTGTCGCCATAGCATCATGCCATTGTAGAAGAGGTCATTGCCGTGTGCACGCATATTCATTGATAAGGTCGAATGTCGTGCACTGCTTTCGACAACACGATGAAGCAGTGAAATTTGCTTTTGAAAGGTAAACGGGTTTGAGGTTGTCTTGCCTTGTCCGAGGTCATGCTCCATGGTAAGATGATGAGGCTTCTGGGCTATATCACCGACAACGACCCATGCTTTAGGTGAAACATGAGCGATGGGTATGAGTAGCGAAGTCTCATCCATGGTTGCAGCCTCGTCGACTATAATGATATCAGGCTTGAACGCTTCGCGGACCAGCATCGGGGTGGTTCCAACAGGAGTAGTCGCAATGACGCCAGTGAAATTGCGAAGCGTGTCGTAGTACAAATTCTTGACCTCGCTCTTGAAAGTTGCGAAGTCACCTTCTTCAAGGGATTCACCGTCCTAGATCCAATCCATCACTGTCTTCAGTGCAGGAAGGCACTCCGGATACTGATAACATGAGCGCAGCATGAGATATGTGAACGCCTACGGAGTATTAGACAAATTAATCGCTAAGCTTTAGGGTTTAAGAAAAATAAACTTACATAAAACCAGCCTAAAGATATCATAACCTGGCTGAATACTCGTTCCTTAGTCTCCTAGTAGTAAAACATTTTGCCGAAGAACATGCTATAGTCATTCTCTGGGAACCGAAGATTGGCAGATGCATTGAGAGTACATTCTTGACTGGTGAGAATGACTGTGCTTCGATACGTGTAGGAGTGCTGATGGGATCGTCATCGATAGATAGAAACGCAGAAAAAGGTTCGGAGAACTTTTCCGCACGACCACCGTCACGAACACGCAGGTTTCGCATATACTCTCACTGTAGGACACCGGGCTTATTCTCGCCCTTCTATCGACAAGTTGGACTTTTGTGATTTTCGAAGAAGGCGTGTTGCGCTTACCTTATTCTCTAGAGTCGTGTCTCGAAAGTCTCATTTCTTCGAGTCCTCTCCCGTATGGGATATAGTCTGCCACTCCCAGCCACTGGTCAAATAAGCTTATTGGTAACCAGCTGATAAATTTGTGCAAGGTTCTGTGGAGTGCAAATCCAGCGCGGGTCTGCTGTTTCTTTTTGGTAGGCGTGTGCGTCACAAGCAACCTAACGGCTTACATGTAGAACTTGACAGCGGGGAACGTTTGGTGGTGGGCCTGCCCGCTCCTCCCCCTTGCTGGGGCCGAGAGCCCTGCAGGTACGATGCTAGCGTGTATCTGGCACCTCAATAGCGGAACCGTTCCTTCGACCCCGTCAACCTCTCTCCTCCGGGCTCTCTTCACCTCCCATCTGGTGCTCGCCCCGATGTTACCAGAAAATCAGAGAATGGTCTCTCAATATTTTTACCAATCCTCAGTTTCCCGAGAATGACTACAGCACATTCCATATCTCGTGCTATGCCCATGGTATCGGCATCGATGATACCCGACTTGCGCATTTAACACTGTTCATTCGCGACATCACTGCAGCGTCGGCATACCAGCACCCGGATCCTGGCAACTCTCTTGTGGCCTATTGCCCCGACGCCAAGGCCTATGAGACGCCCACTGTTCTTTGCATCAAGACCAAGGCCATGAACCTCCGCGTCTCGTAAAGAACATATCACATGTTGGTTGACCTTGCAAATGGTGACCGAGCCCTCAAACAGCTCAAAACTCTTCAACGTCATGTCGCTGGCGTTGGAAGCTCTGAGAAAGAAAGCGAGCTCGAGGTCAACCCTTTGCTGCCCGCCGACCGTCATGATCATGCCGAACGATTTGCCAAGCTCCTGATCGATCGAAAGGTGCAAGATTTCCAAGTCGATCCTATCGAGACCACCAGACCATAGGTCAAAAGTTTAAGGCACCCTGCATCAGCTGCTAGGGTACTAGGATATATATCACGACAGATCCTCTCACCCCCTACTTCAAGCACTCGCCTCGAGCCAAGGTATTTACTATTGGTCACGCCGCAGCCCCTGGGTCCGATGGCTTTCCTACGAACGCTGCCGGCTATCAACTCACCCATTTTGCCAATGCTGAACAGCACCTCATCCACAACATTGATAACATGGCCAGCCAGACATTCTGAGCAGTCATCATACAGACCCCTCAGCTGAACAAAGACCTGCTTGTGGTGAAAGTCGGTGGACGAGAGGACCTCTACCCGCAGAGTGGCGATCCCTGGAACGTCATTATCGAAGAAGCTATATTTCCGAAGACGGGCGACAAGCACGGGAGCGCGGCGTTTGACATCTACAAAGCTCTGAAAGCTGCTGAGTACCAACCGGACCCGCTCACGCATTTCAAATGTAATTGCAAGCATCTAGCTCGTCCTCTCTCAGACTCAGAGTTCCAAGAGCTTTGCCGGAATGAAGAAGAGCTGAATGAAACAGGTGCCGAGACTACAAGGCACGCATCAAGTCTGTCTACAACGAAAAGGCCCATCTGTTCTCAGACTGTTGCCCCCAATGTTGATGCCAATTCTGGTACTGACGGTGATGCTGACGATGGTTCCAAACGTTCGTTCAGGGTTCGCTGTTGATTGTATCGACTCAGCAATCCCTCGTGGCTACCGAACCATGATCATCAGTCACCCGAAGGTCAAGGGTGCTTCTAGTGTTGAGGCCACTCTGCCATATTCCCACCTGAACGAAAAAGGGACTCTTTCCGAGTATGTCAATTGCGTCGGCGAAGTTGGACTAGTCAAGGTCATGGTCAAGACGTCAATCTCCGAGAAAACCATCAAGGCACAAACCTTTGCCATCAACGCACTCAAGCACCACAATCGACAAGCCCTTGTCCTTCTGAGCCCAGCCAACAAGCATACCAGTATACTCTGCAATTCAACCCAGACAAGGCATTGGAAATCGATCTCATAAAGGAGTTGGCTGGTATCGCAAGCGTCATCAACAACAAGACCGCCCCCAGGCGCGTCATAATAAAATACACGTACCAAAGTTCCCTCGCCATATAAGGATTAGGATAGAAATAAAAATCTTTAGGTCAGCTTTAGAGAATACTTTGACCAGATATTTCTTACGTCTTCTCTGGTGTGTCTATTTTATTATTACCCACCTGCGCTCCCTCTTTCATTCAGGCAATCTATAACAAGCTGCCCCAGCCAATCCAAAAAAATGGCTTACTGATATGCACAAGTCTATCGCTAGACTGCGTTTTGTTGCAGTTGTTGCTGGGTCAGGCAAGTCATACCTAATGGGAGTGCTTATTGTGTTTGCCATATTTGGAAATGGATTTGAAAACCCCCACAAGCTCAAGATTCTCTACATCATGAACAACAACCTTGACATTGAGGTATTCTGCCAGCGCCTGGCCAAACCCTTCCGCAACTGGGGTTTCACGGACGAGCAATTGGAAGGTATCCTTAATATCATGCGTCTCTACCCACTTGAAGGCGACGTACGTCCTGCCGTCACGGAAGCCAAATCTCAACAACACCAACAACAAGATAACATTGAGAAGACCAACTTGACAGATGAGCTTGTCACATCCGAGGCCATTCAAAGCCTATGCACGAGTGTCTTTGATACTAAGCAGGTCCTTGTGAAGACAAAGAACGCCAATCGAGACAAGTCTGACTTGCAGCTGCCTCCTTGACTGCGCCTCTATCAAGAACAACCATACTAAACGTGCAAAGGATCGTGATCGCAGTGACAGGAGTTCTAGAACCCTCACGCCTCGACAATTCATTGATCTCACCGATGATCGTTCTCGGTCCCCTCGCTCTCGCGATCCACAAGTTAAAAAGCGACGCATCGACCGCTTTACGCGCTTCACCACGGATGTGATCGAACGCTACTTCACAGATGTGGTTGATGCCCGTCAGCCAGGCGCCCGGGCCAGAAGTCGATCTCATCTCACCATCGAGGAACTGGAGAAGCTCGTAGGGTTAGTTCGTCAATCTTCCCAGGCTACAGATCGTACCAAACCTGCCACTCTTGACGATCTTCAAACTTTCCTTGACACCGTCTTCGAGGGATGGAGCTCGGATTCGGCGACTCAAGACGAACCCGACTTTCCGAGCCCTAAGTTTCTCGAAACCAACATCAAGGCTGGAGTACTCACAGGCAATGCTCCTCTCACCGCGGCGCAAATAAGATACTGAGTGGTTGATGATAGACCACATGAGAGTGAGATTAAATCCAAGATAATTTGTCTCCAAGGTTCCAGACTCGCCGTTCTCCAATCTGACGGGAAAGCGGTCCTTCAGTGCTGTAGTTACGACATGGATTTGTCGGCGGTGATGGGTTCCTCTGAATCTTCTCTATGATATGTGACAGACGATTTAAGCTGTCCAAAAAGGCTGCGGCTGTACCTTCCGTAAAACCCATAATGGCCTGCAGAACGGTATAAGGGCTGCCTAGTAGGTTTCTCTCTGGTTCCATTTGCGGCCTGCAGGCTCTATGTCCATCAGAGTTCTCCTTCCCTGGATAGTAGCCTGCTCTTTCCGTACCTTTAGAAGACACAAATACGTCAACTATCACTTGACCTGACAGCGTCTTCTTTTACATAAGGTATCTTTCAATTCTCTTCTTTTTACCCTCATCAACATAGTCATTATACCTTATATCTACCTTACTTTTTAGTAAAAACCTTGTTATCTGACAATCTTGTTTCGGCGGGGGCCTGACTTACCACGTACACTATATAAAATCGTGCCAGCCATCGCGCAGAAGCCGAAGGAATCTCTCTTCGCATACTATAATCGCATGGCGGCGGCTCTGAGACAGGTCGGAGGACGGGATAGCCTGTTGACCGCGGACAGACCGTTAGGCTAACTGGAAAGGGACTTATTGAGAGTCTTCGTTAAAATTTCATTTTAGGACTCCGCGACCCTGCCATACGGCAGGAAGCCGTGAGCCAGTCTTTATTGTCTGCAGCCGGGCTGAAGGAAGCATACTAGTGTGAAAGAACACAGGATATCATAAAGGCAAGGGAGGAGATGACCCCTCTATTATCTCCAGTGCATCATCCGCCATGGCCAACTTTGCTTTCGACTGGCAGGGCAAGGCCTACGAGACTGGAGGACAGGACCGCCAACCTAACGAGGTACGTGAGTGAGGTCCTCCAAGAGCTTCTGGCACGTTTGGAGGATCATTTCTGGCCGCATAACAAACTACAAGGGCTCGACGAACTGCAAGTGCTTGGCGAACTACAACTGGAAGACATACCCCTATAGATGCTCTACCGCATGATGAGACTTTTACACCTACGGATGCTGTAACTAAGGTATAGTAGTTGAGAGTCAATTTTGGACGATCATGATGACCCTGTAAACTTCTCTATCAAGTCTGTTGTCAAGAAGTAGACTGGGTTGGGAAGGCTGCATCACCATAAAAAGGATCCGCCACTTGCCAGAAACCGGTCGGCAAATAAACTAAACATTAGGCTCACAAGAATGATCGACCTTTTGGCCCCGGTTACCCATCTATCGGGGTCGGGATGCTATAACGTGTAGCTGAAATACTTATAGGATCTGACGGTGTCTCTATTCTTAATTTATTGACTTGATCTAAACAACTATACTAAATTTAAGACTTAAGCTTAGGGTACACATAATAAATAGCCTAAGAGATGGCCCAAGTTGGCATAAAGTGAGTGATTTCAGTCATCTCTGATGCTCTTAGCAGTTGGTCTTTTGCCATCACGAGCTTGAAGCTCGATTCCCATGACTGCAATAATGAGACTCTACGACTAATAGCCAAGCTCTGTCACTGTACCAGATTGGTGTATTCATTCACTTGATACACAAGCCGTGGTAGTAAACAAGTAACAAAGTGAAGGATGTTAGGTGTGAAGGAGAGAAAGATTACTTAGGTCGTGAGATTCAACAGTGGAAGTAGGTTTTAAAATTATGGTCAGACTTGAACTAAGACTTGAGAAGAGGTGTTAGAACAGATGAATCAAAATCACAGCATATCCCAGGTACTTTGTAAATGGTTAGCATAATTGCAATTTTCATTTCCGACGAACCCATCTCCATAACTCCTTACCAGATCCCCATTCCCATACCCACTCACTCCCGAGGAGCTCCTCGCCAGTTGAGAAACTCAGGCACCTCATCCTCGAAACAATAGGGAATTTCCTCACCTTCATTAGCCACATAGATCATGTCCTGCCAACCTCTCTCCTCAATCCCACGAACCAGCCCCATAACCTCCCTCTGCGAACAAGCGTTGAGGTTGCGAACAGAAGACACGATGTACTTACCGTCCTTGAAATCGCGGGTTAGGAGATACGCCCGCTGGTTAGGATCGTGCTTGGGAAAACGCCGGCCTCCCGACATTGGGCGCTGTCCATCGTAGATGATGGAATGGAGAAACTCCCATCCCTTGAGCGCGTCTTCGGCAAGACGACCCTGCAGAGTCTTTTTCATCTTTTTGGCTGCCTCGCGGCGGACCCCCTCACGCTCTTCCTCGGCAGCCATGGCATGGAAGCAAGCAGCGAAGGGACCTTCGTAGTCGCGGTTGGGGGAGGGAGTCAACTTACCCTCAAGGATCAAATGCGCCTTCATCCTTTCGGCGATGGTCTGGGCGTCGATTTCGTTTTCTTCTCCGGGCATGAGAAGACGCATCTCATCCAGTGTGTACATTGGGGAGTCACACGAAGATACGCTGGCAGGTGAATCTGGAGCGTACTCATCCTCTTCGTTCAATGGCTCATCCAGAGGGAAGGATGAGTTGGTTAGTGTCCACTTACCAATTTCTTCCCCGGTGAATTGATCAACCCTGCTGACTTGGTTAGCACGTCGCTTTGGAGTGAGTTCATACCTCCACCTGGCCAGGTCCTGAATGTTGAGGCGACAGATGTATCGCTCTGCATCCTGGTTGCTGCTCAGGGGCATGTAGATCTTGAACCCGTAAGTTGAGATCTCTGAAAGTGGGAAGAAAGGCATGTTGAAAGAGGGTGATGATCGTGTTAGATTGCTGAGTGTTGTCTTTTGATTTCTTGGTTGTACTTGTCGTCTAGACCGGCTTGACTATGTTGCTTGTGTAGAAACTTGGACGTTATCAGCAAATGTGAGCTTGTGGATGATGAGTTTGATGAGGACAAATATCAGCAGTTGAAGCCCTCCTTATATATTTGATTTCCATCCTGAACAACGCTCGTGGATGGCTGAAGACAATGTCTTTGTTCTGCAAACATGAACGGATGGAAGCTATGTTCGTCCACCAAAAGCTGAACATGCCTTTCGGAACTTGAACAATGGGTGGTGAGCGAGGACACCATTTATCTTGCACTTTGTACAATGAACAGAGTTACAATCCTGGGACTCGTAGATAAGCCAAGTAGTAGAGAGATAGATATCCAGGTGAACGGGGCAAGATGAAAGGCACAGGATATGAACAAATAACATCTAACGGTAGTCTAGAGAACTAATAGACGAACCTAAGTTTAGAATACAGAACATGGACAAACATAACCCAATCTAAACTCCAACCCCTGGAATGAGCGTGCAACTAGACCACTCCGCCTCTTATGTCTTTGAACCTCTACCAGACGTACCATAGAACATATTCATTTCCAACCAGTCAGATGCATCATCAACACAACATCATACTTCAAGTACACATTAAAAAGTGGGATTATTAAATCGTGCTCGATCGCAAACATCATATCATAAGGCGCGCGGACGCAACCCTTCCTGGTTCTTCTGGTTCTGGTTTCTGGGTTCCTATATCCAGCCGGTGCACCTTAAACGCTTTCCCGGGTTCTTCACCCATGGGCTTCTATAGCTTTTTTTATCCCCCTTTGAAAAAGCAATAACCGAGTAACAGTACCAACACGCTGACTTCAAAGCATATTTTCCTCCCTACCGGCTCCCCCTTGCCGTACTTCGTTTTGAGGTGCGCTATTTGCAGTGAATCGAAGTCACCCATAAATAGACTTCAAAAGATTTAGTTGAAAAGCACATGTTAATAGATACTACGAAAGGCTTAATGCCATGTTTCATCTCAGCATAATCCTGATGCTGGTCCGTAATGCCTGTAGAGGAAGACTCGAGGCTCAGACCGCTAAGCCACGCGTTGTCGTTTGTTTCCTCTATCAGGAGTGTTTTCAAGCCGCAAATCATCACGGAGAATTTCTTCTGTGCCCGCAGGACTTGGGGTGTGACTCGCGTGAGGCATAACATGCCCCGGGTGCAGTGATGTTTGGTTTGGATGGTTTGGATCTGTGTCGAGAGTAAAATTGAAATCATTGCCATCGCCGAAGTGGTGGTTATCTGTCAACGCATTGATGTCGAAGAACTGATCGAAATCTGTTGACTGAGGATCAAAGTACGCCCCTGCATCATCACCCAGGCCGGGAACGTGCCCAGAAGGACTCAACGGCCCTAACATGCTGCCGAGTTCGCTTATCTTAGCGTCTTGTTCACTCTGGAGACGCTGAAGCTGGTCCAGATCGATTTGATTAGAGTTGATCTCGTTTATAGAAGGTGGCGCCATTGGTGGACCCATGATGGGGGAGAGTGAAGGAGGCGGGTTTGATTCGACTGGTGGGGGCGAAACAGAAGCAGAGGTAGACATAGTGGGCATGGCCATGTGAGAGTTGGAAGTTGGGATTTGTGCAGGAGCAGGAATTGGAGTGGAAGAGAGAGGAGTTGAAGCGGGAGCGGGAGTTGACCTATTCGAAGGAGCAGATGATTGCCCAGCCATAAAGTTAACCAGTTTGTTTCGTTGAGCATTGCTCAAAGCGTTAGGCGCGCTTGCAACTAAATCTGCGGCGTTGGGGATATCCACGCCCTGGCCATTGTTGTGTTTGTTGTGTTCGTTGATGAGGCTCATCATCCGCTCTTCAGGATTTGCCTCAAGCTCTTGGCGGAGGTTGGGAGAGGTTGTGTCGCTAGGAGAATTGTCGTGGAGTTCTGTGACATGACCCATCTCAGGGTTATGGTTGTGATGATTGACAGGTTGATATGTTGCGCTGCCAGGGGTAGACCGACTTGCATTGGAAGCTGATCTGACTGTCTGGGGGCGATTGTTCTGATGAGGTGCCGGCAAAAGCCCCCTAGCCTTTTTAGGCGTCCCGTATGAATTGGGGTTCATCTGTTGGATGTAATCGCCCAGCTCATACACACTTCCATGCTGAGCAGATTGCTGATTTTGATTCGTAATCATCGAGATGATATCGCTGACGTTCTGGGAGTTACCCTGGTCTTCCAGTGTTTTCCTGAACACATTGGCAAGGAAGTTGAGGATCGCGTTGATAGAATTTTGGTGACGATCGTGCTGGGATTGGAACATGATAGCCTGATTGTATAGTTCAGTGTTGTTCCGCTGCAACTGGTTTATTGCACCGAGAATGAGCTTCTGCTGATCCCTGACTTTGGCCAGCTCTTCGCGAATAAGGGTCATTTCTTTCTTGGGCGCTGGCTGGGATTCGCCGGCCGGCAAAGATCGAGGAGGTTGAGCGGTGGTAGGCCCCAGCCCAGAGGCAAGCACCTCCTCATTGGCAGCCTCGTCTTCACTGTCGTTTTCTCCCTCGGCGCCTTTTGCACCCTTTTTAGCTTTACTTCCACTCTTGGGTTTGTTGATCAGCCACAGTAGATTTGGATGCCCACGTCGGAAATAAGGGTTGGAGTATTCGCTTGGGCTCTTGTTCTTGCGCTCACTGGCACGCATCGAGTTGTCTGACAGCCCAACGCGTTTGTGGAAGCCATACATGTTGAGCTGCCGAACAAAAGAGGCGTAATTGTTGTGCTTGAACAATTCTGGAATCAATGTCTTGGCAAACTCGTCCTCGTCAAGGACGATGAACGAATCTCCCTTTTCCGACCATCGGATCAAGTCTTCATTTTTGCGCTCCTCCAAGAAGCTTTGTATGGTTAGCTTGTCTCGTTTGATTTGCCGGGCACATAAACTTACCTGCTCAGCTTCTGCACAAACGGTGGTATCTGCTTGCGCTTGGCTTGGGCCTCTCTTTTCGCCTTTTGAGCCCTCTCCTCCAGCACCTCAACGTTGTCTTGCTCGTTCAAGTTTTCAATATTTCCTTGAAGTAGTGAGTTTTCATCACCAACAAAGTTTCCCCATGGCTCAACCGCCCCATCAAAACTTCGGTTGGTTGGAACAAGCGCGTGGTTCATTTGCCGTCGCGCAAGTGTGTTTGATGGAGTCGGCACGGGCTGCGAATATTGCTGCTGTGCCGGAACCAGACCAAACGAATTTCCTACATGCGAATTTCCGTCCATGATCCCTTCCGCACCGTTCATGAAGTGTGAAGGATCGCCTATGCCATTCCAACGCAATCCCTGGCTGCCCGCCGCATTTCCCGTGTTGTATTGTTGTTGCATTTGCTGCGATATGGGCACCATAGGCGATGCTCCCGGTGCTGCTCGTTTCCTAGAGTTGGGCGCAGACATGAAAAAGGTTCTGGAAGATTGGCGCTTCCTGGGAAGCGGTGAGATCGTATTGGGGTGGATTGGCTACTGTCGATGCCTAATCCTGTTGGGTATGATTCGAGGTTGAGTCGGGGGATTTTTCGCCTTGATAGTAGTCGATTTCACGTAACGATTGCCTCGGAAGGTCAATAACTCTGGAGAGTAAATTTGAGATTTATTAACAATTCTGCACAAGAATGCGCAACGTCATTCATGCGTGGTAAGCGGTCAACGATTGATGTTTTGCTCGGTCGTCTTGAGGTTGTGTGAGGAAGCACGATAGGCGTGACTGAGGCTAGAGTAGCGAGTAATCGCGTGTGCGCGTTGAAAGGTTAAAGTGGAATGTGCTATCGCAAAGACCACAATCAAGGGGATTTGCGGCTAAGAGGCGCAGCGCAGTTTTGTAAATCCGATCGCGAGAGACGATAAACGACGTTTCAAAAACTCAAGGACGGCCACGCGTTTGCTCTACCTCGTGTACGGAGCTCGCGGTGGTGATGCCTTAAAGCAATATGAGTTACGAAGCGCGTCTACCCAAGATTATGGAGACCGAAGAAAAGGCTGAGCGGGAACGGCAGTCTGGTAACTTGAGGTTGTGGGCCTGGGTCTATATAGATCAAGGGCGATAAGAGGTGGTGGGCAGCATGCCCATGCTGAAACGGAGGGCTATAGGCGATGCACAGGCCGGGACGGAATTTCTGAGCGACAAGTACCGATGTTGCGACTTTGATAGGCAATGACAGACAGTGGGTGGTGCAATTCTGTGACGGTGATGATGCTGAAGTTGACGGTTGCTGCCATTATGGGTCTCCGGAGCATTTGGAGCGAGCGGATCAAAGTGTCAAATACTTTTAGGCCAATCAAAATACGAGTAAAGGCATGAGCATTTCATCTTCACGTGATGATAAGACGAGATCTCTCGATCTATTTCAACGTTGTAGAAAAGCCACATGTTTCAAGCCAATGATGACGTTGAACCACTTGACATTGTCTACTAACTATTCAAGTGAGTATGGTCTTAACATTTAAAACAGCAATATCCCTTGTATTTTCTTCCAACTTTTACAATATATGACCTCAACTTGAAGGCACTCAACATCATCATCGTCGATCGATCGGCATGATCTCGCCAGTGTGGGGACGGCAGTTACAATTCATAATGTCACTTTTCTTCAGCGGACAGGCCTGGACTCATCCCATGTCAGATCAGACCAGCAACCGGGTAGCATTACCTGAGAGGGGCATGAATGCAAGCTGCATGGACATGGACTCAATGCTTCTATACTGGGTATCGTAGACTAACCATTCCCAATGTGGCTATTAGCTGAACTGCCAACAACGGGTTTAACTAAACTTAAAGATATCTACATGATTCTCTTCGTTCACTTTGCTCCGCGACCTGCAAGCGAGGCGGCTTGTGCCATCTTGGCATTCCTTGCTGCATCTCGTGCTTGATCCCACGCTCGACCAGAGTTACCTTGTCGCGCATCCCTGGCTGCCTTCTTCTCATCCTTGAGAGTCCGCGCCTTCTCGCGTGGATCAATCACTACGAGCTCCTCCTCCGCCTTTCTACGGTTGCTTAGATCCTTACCCAGTTTATCCGCGGCAAAGCTTAGGGAATGTGACATCCAACCCTCGTCGTCGCTTTCATCCTTCTCTTGCTTGTCCCATGACGTGCAGCTTTGGCAATTTGCGATGAAGTGCAGGTCACACAACTCAGCTTCCTCGTCTGCGCCATGCGTGTCTTCCCCTTCCTTGGTAACCTCCCGGGCCGACGGTTCATTTTCTTTTTCTGGAGGCGCCTTCTCCAGTTTTGACTGGAACGCTTTGAGCATGCGAAGCGCTTTGGCGTCTTCAGCTGCTGAAGTGTTGGCGGCTCCTGGTCGTCGTTTTCGTCCCCTGATTGATGTTTCGGGAATCATGGATTCCAGCGCAGACTTCTTCTTTTCCTTTACAGGTTCTTCTGAGTGAATTGTTCGTCGCATTGACGCCTTGAGCGCTGCCATTTCTTCGTTGGCTCTCTCCAATGCTGTCTTCCGGGTGGGCTCCGGCTCAGGTGATAGGTCCTCCATCTCCATCTTGACAGGTGGGGCAGGCTTTCGGCGAACCTCCTTAGGTGGCTCACTGGGGGTGGCCTGATCTGAGTGTTTATCTTTGTCCTCATTAGCGATTGGCACTTTCTTTTCCGATGCTGGCTCCTTCTTGGCCTTGGCTTTTGCCGGTTTGCTGGGTGCTTCATCTTCCACCGGAGCTGCCTCCGGAGCTTCCATAACAATTCTGGTATCAAATTTCTTTTTCTTTAGTACTGGCATGTCGTCGTCGCCTTCGTCGTCGCCAAAGCTGAGTAGTTGCTTCCCGCCTTTTCGCTTTTTCTTCTTATCTTTGGTTGTGGTTGTTTTGGACGGTGCCTGAGGAGCAACTCGAGATCGCTTCTTCATATCCTCAAAAGGATTTACCAAGATCTCTATGCGCTCGATCTTGACAGGATAGATTGGACGCTCTGTCGCTTCATCCACTTCTCCCTCGCCAATTTTCGCCAAGTTGTAAACGGTATCGCCAGCAATTCGTCCAAACAAGGTATTCTTGCCATTCAATTCCTCGGCCTTGTCAAGGGTAAAGAAGAATTGACTGCCGTTTGTGTCTGGACGCGACTCGTTCGCGGAGCCCAGTAGACCTCGGCGGTTAAATTTGAGTCGGGAGTGGAATTCATCCTTGAAATTGATTCCTGTTGGTCCTGCATTCTTTCCCATGCGCTGGTCCATGGGCCAAGGGTCCAGGTCGCCGCTGAATGCGCCTCCATCATATATCGACTCGCCGCCGTTGCCCGTGCCAGTGGGGTCACCACCTTGCAGAATGAATCCAGGAACCAAGCGATGGAATATCGTGTTATCGTAGTAGCCATCGAGGGCCAATTGTAGGAAGTTGCGACATGTTAAGGGTGTTTGTTTGGCGAATAACTCGACAGAGAGTTCGCCTCGAGTGGTGTGAATAATGACGGAACCCGTCGGCTGCGGCTCTAGATTGTAGATCGCCGACATTGCGACTCCCGTGTAGCGTTTTGTTCGAGAAGCTGATGTTTGATGGTGGCGTCGCAAGAGAAACGCGTGTAATGAAGAAGGTTGATTGAGGTTGGAACGCTAGAAGCTTGGATTAGCTTGTACGGGTCCACATAGCCTTATCGATAAGTCCCACTACCGGCACCGCTAGATCGTGAGCCAAAAACACCAACGACGCATCACCAGCGCTAACAAACAGTTCACCAAACTGCCTCAAAGGTCTGAGCAAATCTTATGGTGAGAACTTGGCAATAACTTTCTACTAAAAACTCAGTGATACCCTTTCTGTAGGATACTCAAACACTACTTTCTTGGCTATAGAAATATTTTTATGAAAACGTTGTCAAACGTGCCCTCATGCATCACCTAAAGGTTAGTACAAAACATGTGATAGTTTAGTGTGGAGATATCCTAAGATGCAGCCTTCTTAGGTAAACTAAGGAGAAAGAATGGTTTTCTTTCGTCTTTGAGTCTTCAGGGTGTGATGGCTCCGACTGAATGCCTCCCTCTCTACTAGCCCCACGCCCTTGTCTGTTCATCCTTTGAAGCCTCGACACTCCCTTCCACGTTCACAATCATGGACAAGATTGCGCAATAATGCCGTTGTATTACCGGCTCCTTTCTTGGATAACAAGATCATAAGAGCCTCACATTGACCTACAAATGCTTCTACGACTCCTTCGACTTCAGCGACTGGAGCAAGGTTGAGCTTTCAGATAAACCGGATGAGCTCCATCGCATCTTGGAGCTCTTTCTTGACGAGAAGTACAAGGTAATTCGTACATTCATAAAGTGAGACCTGTTTACCTTCTCACTGCCTGTATTTAACGATGGCTAGTTCCCTTATATAGAAAGCTTTCTATTCGCTTAGTCGGAAAATGGTATTGGGCGTCCAACGATATGCCATTAATCTCAACATAGGCCTTGTCAACAGCTTCTGGTAGATGATACGCGCCAGCTAGAATAAGCTATATTTTGAACACGAAGATGAAATCCTTGATCATGCGGGATTCGCTCACCTTATGGCTGCAACCCGTCAATGGGATAAGGTCACGACGCTCTTTCTGGATTGTGCGGAAAGCATGGTCGCTGTTATCCTCAACCATTGCGATCCCGATGTCCTGGAGAATGTGTCACTCAATACTAGGAGTAGAGAACTAAGAAGCTCTGTGACGTCCTAAACAATTCTAGTGTCGAGCATTTTGCTTTCGAGATCGAGGCAGCACGCCTTGACCGCGACTTCATAGCCATTGGCTTACAAGAAAACATGCCCGACGACTATCCGAATGTCTTCGATGATGACAGCTACCGTGGCTACTCCGGAGAGATGTTCAACGTTCCGAGTGGATCGAAATGCAAACCCTTTGTCTTGGAGATTGAATTCTCCTCGCAGTCTAGCTACATGTATAGCTACATTAGGAAGGCTCTTCGTTGGAATCACTCTATTCTTGCGCGTATTGAGTACAGGAACGGATCCTTGAGTTTGTCAGACATAACAAAACAAAAATGATGTCTTGATATACGACATGAAAGCAAAAAGAAGTGTTTGATGAGACTGGGACTCGAACCCAGGAGGATTGCTCCACCAGGAAATTGGTGTTAAGGTTAACCTTAACCTGGCGCCATAACCAACTCGGCCATCTCACCGATGGTCGCAGATATCTGTAGACCCGCTTGATGGACGAACGATTTCTTAACTAGTACATAGATGTTGAGCTTGTCACACGAGTGAGAGTGGGTTGAATTGCTGCTTTACCCTGTATTGTAGTTGTTAGAAAGTGGTTTCTCTTTGGTTTGTCTCTTGAATGCTGCAGCCACTATAGTGACATGCGTATGTCTCAGATATATCCCTGCATCGGCGAATTGAATTTCATCGGTATCAATACCTAAGCTGCAAAACATTCGGCAAGACGTACAGACTCCTTATAGAATAACCCCTGAGCTCACGTTTTTACTGTACTTGCTGCTGGCAAAGGCAGGCTGATAGTGTATGTTACACCTCGTGAATATTTAAACTAACAAAAGTCTTTCCCCTTCTTCGTCCTTTTTGCAAGACTCAATGATCTAAACCCCCAGTTTCGAATTATACTTTTAACATAAATTTAGGCAACCTTTAGCAATAACCTTAGGGTTAATCTAAGATCTTAGAGTACCTATGTAGGCGGTCGTAATGATATGCCTGAGATTCTGTATGTCTCGGGGTAAATAATGTTTTTTGATAGATGAATTCTGGATTTCATGTCGTCCTAGTGATTAGCCACAGTCCAATATGAGCAAGCCTCCAGTGTTTCCATCCATGACTATACAAATCAATTAATCCAACCATCAAGGAGTCAACATTATTGATTCAGTTGCCCCAAAGACTTACAATGCATCCTAATCAAAACATCCTCGCAAAACTGTTCATATATACATATTCTCTCACTCTCATCACAAACCTTCAAACCACCACCATGACATCACGCTCAACTTTCCATCGACCGCCATCGCCATCCTTCACCCGTCTGGGCACTCTTGGCGATTTCCTCCGGCAGTAGCGTCCACTACAAACCACCCCATAAAACCCCTGGCTATCGCCTGGGGAATGCGTTCCAGACCCACCATTAACCTGCGCGCAATATGAGAAAATAGGAATGGGAAAAAAAGTCCAGCCTGTGGTTGGTTCCATTGCATTTCCGCCCGGCCCGATCGGTCTTCTCCTGGCCTGGGGGCGTGTTTCCGTTGCTTCGCTCGCTCGCTCGCATTGGCATTCAAATCTCCCGTGTTTCCATCTTTTCTTCCTCTCTTTTTCTCTTTCTTTTTTACTCTTCAATCTCTACCTTCATCTTAGTCGCCCTTGTTCTCCGTCGGCGGTTATTAGGCAGAGTCTCATCAGAAAGAGCTCGCTCGTTGTGTTAAAAAGGGATCGGCATCACCGAGGGAACAAAACAAAACAATGCACGCATCAAAGATCTTGGCCTCAATGGGCCTTATGGTCCTCGCCAATGCGACAGCCGTTCGCTACGAGCGCGATGCTCCCGCTCTTGAGAAGCGAGCCGACAAGACCGCCGCTTGGGTCACCGTCGATGACGAGCAGCAGCCCGCCACGACCTATACGCCCTCGTACACCACCATCGACGGCACTACGTCTATCGTCGACGCTGCTCCTCACGACCTAACTGCCACTGTCTACACCTACACCAGTTGGGGCAAGATTCACACCAGCACTGGCGAGCCTCCTAACCCCCGGGCTACCGGCAAGCACGGCGAGGGAGTCTTTTCCAGATGCCACAACAAGGATGGCGACAATGCTCCTTTCTGCTCTCCCTACGCGAACAGCACTCTCGATGCTACCAAGACATACTTCGGTGAGTTGCCAAAGCCACTGGTGCATCAATTCACAACCAATTGCTAACTATGCGTCTACAGTGACCTGGGACCCTGATTACTTCAACAAGACCAAGTCTTCTGACAATTCCACCCTCATGATCACCCCTCGTCTCGACCTGTACAACCGCACCAGCGAGAAGTGGGTGAAGTACAAGACTTTCACCGACTCCGCCGTCCCCGCTGCTTGGGGTTACTGGCCTTTCGAAGCTAAGAAGGAGTACATGAAGTACTCGCCCTACAACATCTCCATCACGCTCTACAGCAACAGTAACAACTCTCTCGAGAAGACAGAGTCCTCGACCCTGTTTTTGACACTACAAGACCAGGACTTCCCCGATCCGGCGCACGAGAAGATCCCCGAGGGCCAGACTCTTATCATCGCCCTTCCCGTTGTCTTTGGGTCCCTCATTCTTCTTATCATCGGTGGTTTCCTGTGGAACCGCAAGACCCGCCGCATCGGACTCGGTAACATCTCTAGCCGCGGCCGCCATGGCTACACAGGTCGTGCCAAGCGCCGCATCTTTGGCGCCAGGGACAACGGCATTCAGCTCGACACTTCTGTCCCTCCTCCTGGTGAATACCGCGATGCTCCTCAGCGTGGCCGTGCCGATAGCGACGGTCTCGGCAGCTTGGCTGGCAGCCCTGTCAATGCCAACTTCTCTCAGCAGGGCGCCGCTGGTGGTCATAACGCTTTCCGCGACGAGATGAGAAGACAGGAGGAGGAGAGGCATATGTAAAAAGGTGTGAGTTGACACAATTCAGGATATGTAATCGGCGTCTATGTTTGCATTGTCAAATACTTTGTTTCATGTATATATGGAAACTAAAGCGTTGTGTGCATTACGGTGGTGGAAGATGGAGTGTAACGATTGTGACACGACGCATAACGAGAAATTAATACGAACGCCTTGTCTATCAAAATAAGATTAATATGGTCTTTTGTTTGACTGCAAGAGGCACAAAGTGCACCATACAAATGTGAACGCCGCCCAAAAAGCACCAATTCTGAACCCTAAGTTTCAAGATCAAAGCGAGCTGCTGAAATAGTTTCATACGCCGGGCGTCGTGGGTATTCCGAAGCCATCATCTGCAAAGTCCCCCTTCCCAGTAGTTTGTAAAATAATCCATGATGAAGACACCCAAAAATAATAGCAACTCCCCGTAAGTTTATGAATGAGAACCCAAATCACTCTGCGCCATTCTACCCTTTGGCCCGTTTGGTATTCCCACCTTTCTGTGCTTCTCCATCAAGACGTCGTTTCGCATTCGCAGATGGTGGTGTTGCTGGTGGGGTCTGAGGTGGTGTATTATCTTGTGCCAATAGCTCGAAGCCGGAACAAAGGTCGAGCTGGGTCTCTCCATCTTTCAGGGGCCTCATGAAATCGGCCGGGATCATGGTAGCGAGCTTGCACTTGACTTCGCATTCCTGATATGTTTCGGTAGTCCAATCATCATCCGCATAGTTTTTGGCCTCGGCAATGCTGTACCCTGTGCTAAATCCTTCGTGATATGCATCTGGTAAAATCACTATGGTCTCACCAGGACGTTGATCGATGATGCGATAGGGTATGCCTAATTTCTCGAGTTTTTGAGGAAAGAAAAACTCGGCTCGGTGTCGCATGAACTGAGAACATTTGCCTTTTCTACCGAGAGCCTCTTCAGCAATGTCGACAGCAGTTGAGGGTACCACGATCCAAATCTTGCGACCTTTGTATAAGTGGTTGAGTGAGACGAGTCTAAAGTCCTCCGCATGGATCTGAAAGCTTGCCCCAAAATGAGGCCCCGATTCGTAGACATAAGGTGTATGGATTCCCGGGATAATGGCCTTCGTCCTGTCAAGCTTGTCGCCTTTCAAAGGATAAATCGGGCTCTGTTCAGGAACACCGGCTTCACGTCGTTGTTCTGGAGTCCAAGCAGGGACATCAGCCCGATAGCGCACGTTGCGGATTTGCTTGCGGTCGTTCTTTCGGTACAACTTTCTCAGCTGTTCAATGGCCTGGATTGCAGAAACATTGCATTGTGGACCGGTGATTGATGAGTTAAAACTGCCTACAGAGGAAACAGTATCAACTCGCCAGAAACTGTTCTTCTTAATTTGAGTGGGCCGGTATGCGTTTGCAGGAACCTTCTGGGAGTCCTTTTCTGGTAGGTCCTCTAGAAGCTCTTCTGGGAGAACGATTTTGAAGCAGCCATGCTTGTCAGCCTGCAGGCTTCGAGCAAAAGCCAGATTGGCTGAAAAGTCGTTCCACTGTTGAACATTTGGCTTAAGTCGCAGAACCTCGTGGCCTTCGGGGCCGTCCCAGTCAAAATCGATTGAGTCAACTTCGGCTGGAAGTTCAGCCGGAGGTTCGCCAAGTTCAGAGGGCAAGTCGCTTAGAATTGAACTGGCATCATCTTGATCAAATTCGGGAGGTGGCGACGGTTCCTTTGTTGGGGCTAGAGACGACCCTTTCCTACTGAGGTCGGGCAGTGAAAATTGTTGTTCAGTGGTTGGTAGAGACGGCTGAGGATATGGCGTTGGTTCCATGACGTTTGGTGAGCTGGCGGGGATTGGACCCTGCTCGTGGGCAATCTGGGGAGCGTACAGAGGTCCAGGCGCAGGTGGTTGAACATGGGGAGAAGAGTGCTGGAATTGAAGATGAGGAGTCGCAAACTTATGCGACGGATGTTGAATCTCCATTGAAGCGGGAGGAGGGCCCGTCTCGCAAATGCGACGGACAGACGAACAGTTGATGTGGTTGACAGTGGAGAGTGAGATGAGGGTGAGAGAAAGTAGGCGACGAGTAAGAGGTGAGCGGAATCGCCACCCTGGTTCTGTACCTTGTTCACAGCCCGGAGAAAGGCCAGAGTTTGTGTAGTGAGTGCGCCTCGGTGCTCAATATTTGCATGAAAAAACGTGCCGAGTTTTAAGAGGAAATAGGCCTTGTGGACGATGCGATGGTTGTACTTTTGTGCAAGATCAATCTTGACACAGGGGAGAAAATGAAGGCTACCTGGAGGAATTGATTCGGTGCTGTAGAAAGAAGAGGCCCCGACCGTGAGAAGCGGAAAGACAAGAATCTAAAAAGTGCTAGACCCAACTTGTAGTAGTAAGGGTAGAAGTAGCAGAGGTCGTCACAGGAGGGAGTGTCAGTGGAGGGAGGTACTTTCTAAAGTTACTGATCACTCACCAAAAGAGTGTCTCTCACCTCAAGTTCCAGTTTCCCCTACTGACAGAGCCGCAGCGGGAGAGCGCCTGCCCGCACTGCGTTGTGCTGCACTTTAGGGTGCAGACAGCAGGGAGAGCAACCTAAAAATCAGAAGTGGATCGAGCGGGGAGTCCAGAGATTGGTTCAAAAAAGAAGTAAAGCTTGGATTTCTAGCGGCAAACCACCACCTGCAAGGTCCCTGATTAGCGCGGGGCAAACCCAAGTTCAGGGGAACGGAAGCCCGGGCGGGAGAAAGAAAGAAGACCTAGGTACGTAAAGTGACAATAGATGGTTACCTGCGTTACGGTTTCCGAGAGAACAAAGGTAAGTAAAAAATAAATACAGAGGTGGACCAGTCAGAGATTGAGAAACTGCCAACAGTCATGTTGTCGTGCAGACCTAGAAACAAAGTTCTTCTCTTTTTTTGTCCGCGTAATACGACATGCCGCAACAATAGGTGGGTTTATTAGGAGGAAGCAGAATCCTCCAAGCGGTCACTCGGTTCTCTAGGGCTACTAAGCAAGATAAATCTACTCAACCCCTCTAAGTTTTGCAAATTTAGGCCAGTCTTTTTTAGTCTTTATTTCCCATATCCTAAAATTAATGAGAGTAGAAGAGGTGCCTGCACAATCTGACAATCAAGTACAACAAAAGTAAAGTGGACTTGGAGTAAAAATTGATACCGTAAAAGGACAAGTGCATGATCGGCACACTACGGCCCGTCTCTTCTTTGCTTACACGTACGCTTGCAACGTTGACAGGACAAAGACGACAGGGATCTTTATCAATCAGTTCCATGGACCTGGTTAAGATTTATATCAAGTAGATGAGCTTGGGAAAGTATTTACCCGTGTCTGAAAAGAAGTTTGCTTCATTGTCGTATATAACAATGCTCAACTCAGAGGCAAATCATAGTAGATAAACAAAGAGAGGCTTTGTTTCCTGTCGTTTCCTGTCTTTATATACCCAGACTGTTTTTTAGGCCAACAACGGTTCCTTTGAGCACTCGTTGTTTCGAGAACACAGTCTTTGCTGCCATGATTTATCGAGTAACGTTGAGAAGTACCTACTCTTGACAATGGATCACTGCTCTCCACTTTTAGTATTCGACGCATGTTGTTGAGTGTTGACAATGGATCATTGCCTCCCTCTGACCAAATCTGGTGTCATCACTCTTCCTTGGCATTTTGAATTACCATTTGGCCAGCGTTTCCTTTTGATTGCTTGCCGCTTCAGAATACTCAGATTCTTGATCCCAATCACGATATCGATAATCCCGAGTGATAATGATAGTAGCAGTCCTGTTGGCGACAGTCAGCATGTGTTCATTTGCCTGCGGTGAGATCTTACTCAATGGCTCTGAGTTTTGGGACGAGCCTGGGGCTTCTGGTTAAGTAGCTCCTGTAGAAAAGGTAGTAATCTGTTATGGGAGGCCTTTCATGCGAATGCTCTTGAGGCTGGCACCATTGAAACGGTTGTATAATTATACTGAGACGGAGACAAGTGATGCAGGGGCCGTATGTCAAGGCAGTGATCAACTTCTGGAGCAAGGAGATGGTTTGCTTTGATTTGATAAACTAGTAGGCAAGTGTATGCAAACTTCCCCTCTTTTTCTCGTGCTCCTGATTGTCTTCTGCTTTTGCTCCTAAAGGTGGATGCCTAAATCTGCCCTTCTGCTCTTATCTCTTCTCTTCCCTTCTCTCTTTTTTTTCTTTGCCTTTTTACTTTTCCCCTTTCCTCCCTTATAGTATATATATCTCCTGCCCTTTCCTCTTATTCCCTCCTTTCATATATATTTATAACATTTCCTTTATTTTCTTTATATAATTCAGGCCAGCTGCGATCATTCCAGCTACTATGAAGGCAAAAAGTCTGTGAGTGCAAGAGCGACTGAGGGAGCTCCCTGACGAAATGACCCCCAAGGTGTTCCGACCTATTAACAAGCTAGAAAGCTCTGTCGTACCAAGAAGGAACAGCCTGACTTTCTTCGACAAAGTTGATGACTATTTCGCTCCCGGCCCATCCATGCCGGGACCATCAAGACTGCTCGACAAGTCATGCCTCAAAGAACTGGCCCCTCAGCCACCTTGATAACCAGGCCTGCTAGGACAACCAAAGCTGAGGATGACATGGCGACTGTGGATCATCAAAAACAGAGTCTACTCTGTCTTGAAGAGCCCACGGTTTGAAGGGTTGTTGGTGAGCTACATGCCCAAATCACTCATTGCAGGCCATTTACATTAACCCGATCTCTACTGCCAGGACTCATCACTCAGTAAACCATGCCACAAGTTTACAGAACGTGATATCTACAGCCGTCTCCGGTCAGCATCAGAGATATACCAAGGTATAGGAGACGACAAACTTCCAGAGATCGCGAGATCGCCATTCCGGAGTGCCATTTTCGGCGATGCCATGGGTTTTGAGAAGTCGTCTCCTGCGCTGTTGACTGCACTGCTGCTGCGCGAAGAGAAAGGCAACCGCGGCTTCATACTCATAGTCACCAGGGCTGCCTTGGTTAGGCAGTGGGCGGACGAGATCATTCGCCATTTCAAGCCAGTATGAGTGCCTCAAATCTCGGGAGTGTCTTCATGCTAACCTGTATCTATCTAGGAATGCCGACCAACGTACATCATACTAGAATAGATGATCACAAGTACGTCGACCCGTCATTTCTATTGAAATACGACATTGTCATTTGTGCTGAAAACTTCCTCATAAATCGGGCCAAAGACATGGACAAGTTTGAGATGACTTGTCACCTTCAGTCAATGTTTGAAGATCAGACGGCCATGAAGCGTCCGCATGCTCCCTACACTCTAAACTATACGAGAAAATGGGAAGGCAATCCCCGTGCTCATTCTCGACGAATCCCAAGACTGCAAAGATCTAAACGCCCAGCTCCGCAAAGCTGTCTCATCCTTGCACTACCACCACACCCTGATGTTGACGGGACGGCGATACACAACTCGTTTCGCGACCTTTTGGGCCAGTCAATGCTCCTAGGAGCCAAGCGAGCCCACGTTTAGCGGAAAGGAGCATTTCAAATCCTTGTTTTCCTCAGACGAAGACACTGAGCCATCAGGATGGAGGCTCCAGTTGTTCTGTCGCCTCTATGAGGGCCTTATTATTGCCCGCCCTAAGGATCGAATTGTCTGGTAAAGGAGAAGTGGGCTTCCCATACACATCCAGAGGCAGTCCGGGAAAAAAGCGACACACCAAAATACCCCATACCTAAAAGAAGCCTAAATTAGATATATTTATGACCTTCTTTTCTAAGACTGATGTTCTTTTACTGCGGATCCTCCCGTCACCTATTTTATTATATCAGTGTCGCTTTTCTTCCGCACCACCTGCCATCTGCGAAGACTACTGAAGCGACGGGAAACCCGCTACAGTCGAAACGATGCGAACCTTACGCAGAAGTGGTTACAGACCCTGGCGGACGTGAGTGACTCGGAAATATTCTTCGATAAGATGAAAGCTATTTTATCGTTGATACACGAGCTGCGAATTACGAGCTTGGAAGAGAAGATCCTTGTGGTATCATCCTTGACGATGTTCCTCGACGTTGTGAATAAAGCACTCTCACGACATCGACAAGATAACCCTACATTTAGGAGGCCAGACTGCGCGGTACGATGGCACAGTCAAACGGGAAGGCTGGAAATTGCGCGAGAGTTCGGCAAGCCTCAGCTTAGGTTACAAAAAATAAATAGCCTAAGAGCAGGTCTAACCCTGGCATAAAGTGACTAAACTATTTCGTCTCTTATGCTATTAGAGTCAAGTTTTCTGCTATCCTTAGGATTGGTCGATCGATACGCGTTCCGCTTATCATCACGCAAAGCAATGGCAATCTCTTTGCTAGGAAATTGAACGAATCATGTCGCTGAACTTTAGTCAGGACAGAACAGCACTTGTACCTGATCCGTTGATAGCCAAGTGTTGAATTATAAGATTCTCCCTTGTGATTTGTCAACCAGAAAAACCGAAACTTAGCTTTGAAGATCTGGATGACATCAAATGTCTTGTCGAACCCATATTAGATTAAAGGCCCGTTGTTTGCACGCCGCAGATGGGTTCTTGTTAACCTGCGGGCGACTTGAGGTTTGACTAGGATCGTCAGCCTTCCAGGGGGTTTGAGAGGCAGCCAGTCGAGCGATCCCATACGCATTTGAAGCCGCCTCACGAACAAGCAAGACTGGGTTTATTTTAGTTAATTTGAGTTCCACTGACTTGGTAAGGTAGATCTGCACTGAATGTTCAAGGGGTCTGTTTACGGATACTAGCGCTGAGATAAACCTGAGCATGGATCGTCTAAGTGGCTGAGGCTACCCTGAACTTGTCACGAGAAATGTCGAATTTGGTGTAGAAAAATGCCAAAACGGATTGATGGAAATCAGCACGATATAGGTACTCTGATCAAGTCCTCTGAAATGGATGCGAGTTATAGTTCCAGTACGCTTGGTTATCGTTCCCCCTCAGTGGTTTGGTTAGACTTGGATACCAGAGATCTGTATCCTAAAGTTAGGGCATACTGTTAAATCCTTAGACAATATTAGATCAATTGACTAAGACATTCCGTCTCTTTATGTTCCAGCTGCATCCTTTTCGTACAATCACAGCCTAGGTGTTGTTTTCTCCATTGCCTTGTGGTAAGATAGCAGGCAATCGCACCCTACTCGCTCACCCGCGGCACGGTGAGACGACATCCGGCGAAGACCGCATTGGCAATATATTAGATACATACAATGAATAGCTAAAGAAATGAAGTCTATATCGTGATACAACACAGCGAATAACAGAATTTAAATTTGAAGCTATTCGTTCAAGCACTTTGAGCGGCAGTATGGCACCACAAGAAGAACCCAGGGTCATACGACCAATGGGCAATCTGTATATCCTCTCTCAACTCCAACCTCCAATTGTATCACCGTACTGTATCACAGAGAGTTGTATCATTCAGCCCTACACACTTTGCGTCATAGCTGTGAAACCGCTGTAACCTGCCGTTATAGTCTCCCAGAGCATCTCACTAGAGGTGTACTTAAGACTATACAGGATGTCTTCTATCAGGCTGTGGCACTTACAGTGATTGAACATCGGTTGCTGCAAGTGGATATCTTGAACGAGGACTCGGCTGTGCCGTCATGGATAGAGCTTGATGAAGTCAATCTCAACGGACATGTGAGCTGGGAAAAGATCTCAGTGTCTACAGACCATGATGCTTCAAGCTCGGCAGGACATCCAGAATAAACAGGCATGGACAATGACCCTTCAGGCTTGATGAGGTTTGTGAGAACCGGCACATACAGAAGAAGCAGCAACTCAAGAAGCCACGAGTCGGTGTCTGAGGCGTTTCTAACCTGGGCACAATGGATGGAGACTTTGAAGCTTCAGGTCGGGCTGGAGGATTGAGAGAGAATTGTGTTTCAGCTCAGTTGCGAGATTACTTCTCCTGTCTTTCATATCAGCTCCATGAGTGTAAAAGGGAAAGAGCTGTACGTTGATGTCAGCTGGCAGGCAGGTGTTATTGATGCTGAAATTGGAAACAAGCTTGCCTCTGACATGGAGGCCTGTTAAAGTTTCTTGGCGCTTGAAGGATAGGAATGAGAACGGAGAGAATACGAGAAATAGGCATTTGGAATGTTTGAGACTATTATTAAGAGCCGGTCTCAGGTATCAAAAAACTTAACTGTAATCAGTTCATAGTACTCTGTACCTTAGACCAAGTTTTAGATGACTTACTCTTTCTACACCCTAAAGCTTATGGAGTCAAGTCTTCTACAACCGAACGAGTTATATTAATCTTTTTCAGGGTCCATGTGATGTTGAAGTCCAGGTCAAGTAAGCGAGGATCCTTTAATGTACCAGGTAACCAGGTATATCGTGTGTCGCCTCCAACATGAGTATGATGTCTAGATACTCAACCATACCAGAGAACCTGAGGCCCCTCTCACACAATGGCATCTTATGACTATGGTAAACTCTTGATTAATAGCTTACAAGTCATCTTAATTAATTGGTGTCATTACGGCATACAAGACCCGGGTGGCTGTGGCTTCAAAGCACGTGCCGAACCAAGTTATAGTAGGTACCTAGTTTAAAGACCCGTGAATCCCCAGGGCAGCGCCTCGCTCGGCAACCCGCTAAGCTTTGAACGCCTAACAGGGATCATCAGACGAATCAGAACCGAGGAGTAAGCGGCGCTTCACTGGCTTTCAGGGGCAGGGGACAGCCCTGGCAGGTGGGTAACAATAAAATAGAGACATTAGAGGAGGCTTACAGAAATATCTGGTCAGAAGACCATCCAAACCAACCTAAAGATTTCTGTCACTATCCGAATCTTCATATAGCGACAGAGCTTTAGTGTCTCTATTTTATCATAACCCACCTGCCTGGGTACTGCCATAGGCACACTGCAATCAGTGGAGCGGAACTTGAATAAGGTGTTCAAGCCTATGCCCGAATTGCATCGAGATTGGTTGAATAAGAGGTGCTTATTTCCCATTCCCCTTGCATGCATCATGTCATTCGGTTCTTTACATTCTGAGTGCGCGGTAGATGCGAGAAGCTAATTCGACACATAAATTGTGTTAAAGAGAAAATGACGATTGAACTGGCTACCAGCAACTATTACGCGATTAATAAAGTTCTAAGAGAATACCTTTGCAGGTTTGCTTGTTCGATCTCGGTGGACTCGAGAAATTAATACTCCTTCATCAACGATAATAATAAATTGCTAGACCAGGGGGGGGAGACGTGGCCCATCTCCATACCGAGACATTCTGGACTCTCACCCCGGAAGACAAAGACTCAAGGCCTCATTTCCCGTCCGTCAAGATCTCGGTGCTCAGTGCTTACAGTAAGTTACTGCGCTGTATCCATCTGCTCCATGCCCATCCATGCCCAGGCCCCAGGGCACCCACCACCCACTTCGCTCGCCTTGAGATTGTCCACCAAGAACTTGGGGGACCTTGACTCCAAACTGCACAGTACGCACGCTATTTTCTGGAAGCAGTTAAGTTCAGTTACGATGGTGTCAGTGGAGTTGAGTTCAGGGGATGATGAACTGTGGACAACTCCATCCAACGCCAATCCAGCCTAGCCTAGGCCATCCCATCTCATCACCCCCCCGAACCCCGATTCAGTCTAAATCCAACTTGAACCCCCTTTTGGGTAGAATTGCGGTTACTTTTACTTCGATTTAGTAGGTTGATCTTTGATTGACTCTCCAGTTCGATTATCGTTGCTTTCTTTGTCTTTCTTTTCTTCCCATTCCTTCTCCTTGTTTGCTTTTCACCTTACAAGTTACCGACCAGGAAAGAATTACCTTACCATAGCTGAGACTGACCCGCAACGTCTTTCTTTCCCTGTCACTGTCCATGCTTCCAACTGGACAATTCATTCAACCTCACCGTATCTTCTTATACCACTCACTTTGACACTTTATTCAAATCATCACCATTTTCATCATCATCATTCCTTTCAACCATTGAGCCACACTCAAATCGTTCACCTTTGTCGTTTTCGGCCACACGCTGAAGCTTGGCGCTTCCGTAGCCCCTGAACTACGCCAATCCTAATCCTGTGGGGGAACACATCCTTGTGGTCTTTATTGTCGATTCGAGCGTACCTACCCGGGCCGCATTCATTTCTCGACCCCGTTTCCGTGTGGCGCCCATATGAGACAGTCGGCTGGTACTTTTCTATCTCCCTTCAGCATCATTTCGGTTTCGCTTTTTTTGTTTTTTTCTCTCTTGATTGATCATGAGCATCAGCTTGGGACGCAATGCGCCGCTGTCTCCAATCTCTATAGGCGGTAGCGATTCCTTTACTTCCAAGTACCAACCCGACGACGGCCCCTTTCCCAACGGTCGCTCCAACCTCGCATCGCCCCCGAATTCGGGCGGCTCCAACAGCACCATGAGCATCAACGGTTTCCCAAACGTTCCTATGAATGGTCCTGGTCCGGGCCCAGGTCCAGGCCAAGGTCCCGGTCCAGGTCCTAGAAGCACTGGTGGACCATCGCCGCCTGCTTCTATTGCGCGGTCAAGTAACGGCACCCAGCTTTACGCCCGCAGCGAAGGTCGTAACAGTGTCCGCGGCGACCTCGACGAAACTGTTCTCAGTGAACACTATGTTGCTTTGCGGGCATTCCTCAACACCCGCGATCCCAATCACAAACAGCAACCGAACAAAGCTCGCGATAAGCTCCTGCGCCTTTCATCAGTTCAATTTTATGAGCTCAGTACCGATGTTTTTGACGAATTGATACGACGACAGTCCGCCGCCAGGGCGCCTCCCAACGCTCCAAATGGCCCTCCTACATTCCTGATGCCCGAGAAGAACTTCCACCCCAAGCGAAACCAGGCTCGCCAAAGACTATCTTCACTTGGTCCTCCACGGTTCCGAGATCTGGCCGCCGATGTATATCACGAACTCGAACGCAGATTTCCACGCTTTGTGGGATCCGATCTTCCTCGTTCAGGAAGTCCCATGTCGATGAGAGGACCAGGTACTCCGGTCAACGGTAGCTTTCCCCCAAGGGCCCAAAGCCGCATGAGAAGGCCTTCTGATGCGCCGTCTATGAGAGGTCCCGGACCAACAGATGCTTACGGAATGCCGCCAGCGTCTCCAGGTGGCCAGAATGGCGATTACGGGCGTCCTACCCTGAAGCAGCTCAACCAGAATAACACAATTGTTCCAAACAAAAGCACCATGCTCGAGGAAGATGATGAAGGTGAAGGATACGCAGAACAAGACCCAAATCGCGAGAGCAAGAGGAGCGCTGGTAGTGGCGTCATGTCAGAGGTAAAAAATTGCTCAATACTACAGACGAACAGACGCTAACAGGATACAGTCCGATAGGAAAGCTCTAGAAGATGCTCAAAACCAGGTACGAGAACTACAAGAGAAACTCAACAGTATGGAAGACGCTTGGAAAAAGGAGAAGGATGAAATGAATAGCGCTTTGGACCAGGAACGTTCACGAGCTACCTCTACCAACCAAGAGAAGCAAGAATGGACTGATCTCCGACTCGACCTTGAGAACAAATTGGCCGAGGCGCAAAACCTTAACGACTCAATGAAGCAAGAATTACAGCGCGTGCGAGAGGATCACGAAACTGAGATTCAGAGGCTCAGAGATGATATGGATGCAGCACAACCATCGGAACGAGGCGCCGGGCCAGCCGCATCAGACTCTGAACTCCAACGAGAAAACGATGAACTTCGACAGGAGCTTCGAGAGCAACAGCAGGTCACAGAAGAGGTCAGAAAAGAGGCCCAAGAGTTCTTGCTCGAGATGCGAGAGCTTTCCCAGCAAAGTGGCACGACACATGAGCGTCATGCGGAGCTTGAGAAGAAGATTGAGAGGCTCGAGCGCGAAGTTCACGAATGGAAGGACCGTTACGCTGGTGTCAAGACGCAGCTGCGACACATGCGTGCAACATCTGCCGGCCCTGAGATCGAACACGATGCGGCGAAACACGTCCGTGAGCAGGGGTTTGTGGACGAGCGCGGCATGGTCAAAGATGTTCACGTCACCAAGTTTCAAATCGCCATTGATGAGCTTCTGCAAAAGGCCCGAACTGAAGATCCGGAAAAGGTGGTTGATGCTATGAAGCTCGTCGTTGTCAGCGTGCGCCGCATCACCAAGGATATTGAAGTGCCCCAGACCGATGACGAAGAGTTTATCCAACAACAGACCAAGTTGAGGTCCAAGGTGTCTTCGACCGCAAACAACTTCATCACAGCCTCCAAGAACTTTGCTTCCAGCGCTGGAATGTCTCCCGTTTCCCTGCTCGATACTGCAGCATCGCACTTGGCCGCTGCCATCGTTGACCTGCTCCGTCTGGTCAAGATTCGAACGACCCCTGCCGAGGAACTGGATGATGAAGATGGAACCATGACGCCTGCGGATTCCAGTGCCCTCTTTTCACCTGTGGCTACCGAGAATCCTGCCAATATTCAGGGCACGCTCCCGCCTCCCGCTCCCTTTCAGGGCCTGAGTGGTATGCGTGGCAGCATCGACTCATCAGCGTACAGCCCTCTGGGCTCGCCTCGTCAGTCAGCTGACCCATACCCTCAGCAAAGACCTATGTCCAAGGCCAGTGCGGTACCAATCGGCCTCGGGCAATCTGATGCGAATAGTCAACCCCAGGGACAAGCTGCACCACAACTGGATCCCCGAGCTGCCGAAGATCTCAAGGTCAGTCATCTTCACACATAATGGTGTCAGCAACAGCAACACTGACATTTTATGCAGCATTTCCTCGAGGAACAGAATTCCATGCTATCCGCCGATATCCAGAGACTTGTAAACACCATCCGCGGAGATGCCAACATGCGTCAGATTACCGAGGACATCGGTTCTATCAATGCTATCGTTAGCGACATTATTGCGGAATCGCAAGCATACGGTCTTGGCGAGTCGGCAGCTCAGTTGGCTCAATGTAGAGCACGTCTACTAGAGTCTGCTGATCAGGGTCAAGACATGGCCAACATCGGCATGGATCCAAACTCGCACGAGTGGCGCATGTGGGTGCAAACACTACCACCTATTGCATTCGGTCTGGCACGCGAGACCAAGGAGCTTGTTCAACAAGCAGACGACATAGCCAGACCCGGACGACCTGATGACTTTTCGTAATCACTTCATTTCTGAAACTCGGGACTTTTAAACTTTACAACCCGGAACACGTTTTATACCCCTGAATGCCAGTTTTGACACTGGATGAGCTATTTGCTATCCTAATGTTTTGTCTTGGATTGGTTGATAATACCGGGATTGCGTTGAACGTATCCCGACGATCAAGTGGGTTGAAGAGAAGAAAGGGACATACAGTTGGGTAATGTTGCACGTGGGAATGCATGGGAATGGCGTTGGGATTACTATTGATAACGCATCGAGGCAGACACAGGCCTGGAATTCAGTATATAAGTGCGCCAGACATGATGGATGGATTCAATAGGACTTTGGTATTGACTGAAGCGAGTTAAAAGGGATGTCCTCAGTTTTGACAAGACTACGATGGACAATGATAATAGAGATAGACGAGAAATGGAATGTTATCAACTGTCTATGTTTATAAATTGATTCACCCTCGATTTCAAACCTATATTGAGCACAGTGACGTGACAGGACATAGATCTGTAGCCTAGAATTAGATCAAATGGTCTGAGATACTAAAATGTTCTATCTTGTCTTACAATTTATCCCTTAGCTAGATGCGTCCCGCTGCGCCGGGACTAAGGTTAAGTCCACTGGTATTTCCAGTGCGACGAGGACAACTGCAGTAGGCGTCATACATGTGAAATACAGACCAACCCGTCACAGTTCCCCAACATACACCTTCCCATTTAAACTATCAAGCCTAAACTGCCTTACCTAAAACAATGCCTGACAGCCCTCATGATTTTGGCAGGAGAATCCTTCTCCTCGTCACAACAGGAGGTTTCACTCATGCAGGTACTGTTGAAACCCCCCCCTACCACTTAATTCAAGGTGATCATCATTATCAAAGCTAACAGTTCATATTCGTCTATATAGCTCCAGTCCTTGAAATAGGCGCTGTTCTTGCTTCTCGTGGCCATGATATCCAATTCGCCACATGCGCCGGCCAGGAGGACTGGACAGCTAACTATCCTTTTATAAAAACTACTTACAGCGTCGGTCCAGCCGCCACCGAAGATGATTTGGATCTTCACTACGAGAGGTTGCGTCTCTGGCGCCACGAGCATGGCTTTGCTCCCATGATGAAGTCAAAGTACTTCTTTGACAATTTCTGGACAGACACTTACAAGAGTCTGCGCGCTCTGTGTCTCGATCCTTCTACCAAGCCTGACTTTATAGTCGCCGACTTCTTCGCTGATAGTGCCGCCAGGGATATGCTCAGGCAGTTCAACATTCAGCTTGCGAGCGTCTGGCCTCAGATGCCGTATGCCATGGCACCCGTGAGTTATCATCCGGGCCAGCCTGGGTTCCAGGCCGATGGGGCGCTGACTTCGGAGCATGCGTCTTTGATGTCGCGGTTTTGGAATGAGTTTGTTGTGTTGGCGGCACTGCCGACGGTTATTCCTTGGTTGATATGGACGAAGCGCATGCGTGTTGATGCAGGCGTCAACTATAGCCATTCTTTCCTCCCGAAGCCTGATTATCTCGTTCTTGTCAATTCGTTTTGGGGGCTCGAAGCACCTAAAGAATTGCCGCCTCTCATGACGCCTGTTGGTCCTATTCTCAGCGACGAGTATCCTCCCCTGGATGACGGCCTAGCTCAGTTCCTGGATAGTCACGACAAGACGATATATGCGTGTTTGGGAACGCACGTCAACCTCCCCGGAGAAGAGCTAACAAAATATCTCCTCGGCTTCATACAAGCTCTGGACGCTGGATCTATCAACGGTGTTATTTGGGCCGTTCCCCAAAAAGCTCGCACCAATCTCGACACTTCCAAATCCTATCCTCTAGCTGATGGTTCGACCATCAGTGTTGAAGCTCTTCTTAACGACGCTCATCCACACTTCCGTCTTCCTGTATTTGCGCCCCAAAGAGCCGTGCTAGCACATCCTAATACGGTCTTATTCCTTACCCATGGTGGTGGTTCAAGTGCCAACGAGACTCTTTTCCACGGCACACCCGTCCTTGCTGTGGGTTACTTCTTCGACCAGCTCTGCAATAGCGCTCGTCTGGCAACATCGGGCGTCGGCACATCCCTTGATAAATCCTACATCACGCCGTTCTCCGTTGCCTCAGCCATAGAAAACATTACGACCGACAAGGACGGCTCTTTCGCCACCAACACCCGTCGCATGCAACGCATAGCAACCCTCAACTCCAAGCGGAAACACCTCGCAGCCGATCTCATTGAGGAAGTTATGATCGATCAAGAACTCCGATTCCGTAATGGTATCGAGTTACGCCCTATGCATCTTCAAACGGCGGATATGCGCATGCCGATATGGAAGGCTAGGAACTGGGATATGTGGTTTGTCAGCCTGACAGGCCTTGCAGCTGCTGGTGTGGCTAGCTGGTGGTTTGTCAGAGAGGGCTGGAGGAAGGTTCCTTTTATTCTGGCAAGGTCTGTGAGGTTTGGTAGAGGCTTTGCGAGAGAGCTCTTCGACATTCGAAGGTCATAGATAACCAAGTTCTTGGTTATCACTGTATTATAAAGTGTTCGGCCCCGTGGCCGACATGTAAAGCAAGCGCTTCTCTTCTCGATTTAGTATAGCATAGATAGAAAAACTCCAGATCAATCATAGACATATTAGACTTATAAAGTGCCCTAAGAATTGCTCCTGAGATTATCCTAAGAGTTACCCTAATATTTATACTGAGACCCCATCGTAAACCTCGTCCTAATATTATCCTAAGAGTGACCACAAGCATCACCCTAAGAACAATAAACCTAAGTCTTGTTACTGTTGCGCCAGAAGCAGGGTCCAGGCTACCCACACATCAACAAGACGTCCTGTGTTGTCCTGAGCTCGTAGCGGTTCTGCAAAGGTACCTATGGCTTTCCGATGTCTCGGTATTGTCTCGAGCTAGGTCGCTGAGGTCAACGCTTTCGGTAACAAGCACCCATAACGCGCGATGTTTGTCGTGCAAATTCTGGAGTTCCAGCTCCGAGGCAACGTCCAGTCGATCTATTATAGTGCATGATCCAGCAATTCGACCAACGCATGGTAGCAGCATACTTTGAAGACCCTGCTGTCGGAGAAATCCTGGGACGCTCTCGATGTTCTGGATAGACAGGTTATACCCTTTAGTCCATGATGGTGGTCGTCTTGCATGTAGTAGAAATAATGCTTCGAAGGTCCTCCTCGTATGTGATTTTCCGTTCGTAAGACTCGATATCGGTGACGGCCTGCTTCTATTAGGCGAACCTGGGTTTGAGATTCTCCAGCGCGCGACTTTTGATTCATGAACCCTGACCATAGTCAGAGATCACTTTGGAGAAGCCATCGCCGTCTGCCTGACAGTGGTGGTCAGGTGGAAGAGTGATGACTCCAAATTTGGCCAGAGTGGGAGGGGGTCTGTGAGATAGAGCACAAAAACACTAGCACAATTCATAAATGCAAAGGCGAAAAGAATGGTATTATGGTGAAGCTTAGCCTCTGCCTGAACGCTACGACGTGGTCGTCACGATATGACCTCTACGTCCATCTGACCACGTTCGGGTGTCTACGACTGGAAGCAAAAAAGTGTAGCCTGCTCGTCTAAAGCCATTAGTGTTCGTCCCACAGATTCTTCTACTAGGAACATATTTGGCCTTCATGGTTATCCGCGAATATGCTGCGAAGCCGTCTTGATACACCCGAGCTTCGAATAGTCACCGTACGGCGTTTCAATCACCTCATCGGGTATATGAACAAATGGGATCTTACAAGGATCAGAACCAAGCCACAGTCCAGGTTGCTGGCAGGTTGGGCCATCTTTCCTGCCACGAAGCGAGAATATCAGGAACTCGCTCATCAAAAGTAGCTCTGCTTGAAGCAGAACCGTTGTCGAAAGCAGAGGCACCAACAGCCTCGCGCTCTTCTCGAGCTGCCGCATTGAGCGAATTGGCAAGGTCCAGGATACCTTGACCACCAACGGCAGCTTCCTCATGGTTATCTTTGATCTCAACATTGATGACATGGACAGGTCGGTTAAGCGGAGAGCCTCTGTTCATGAGGTCATCCACAACGGCGTCCCAGCATCGTTCTTCGCATGTGATGACAATATCAACCAGGCCGCCCTCAGTACCTTCGCTGCCGCGGTCCTTAGCGTGCTGCAGCCGAGGTACGCCGACCTGCCAATCTTGCCAGCGTTCTGGTCCCCATTTGACCCCGCGATTACGATTCAACATGTTCAGAATACCATTGTTTTTATACAGTCGAGCATCCTTGGATTCAAGCTCTTTGAACATGCTGTCATAGGAAGTCTTGTTAAAGTGGTATACGTTAGGTTGAGTGATGGTAGGTCCAGGCAAGCGGACGAGAGAACCTGTGCCGAAGGAGATGACAGGGTAATCTGCCTGCGAGAGCCGGAGATGGGCCTCCATAGATCTATTGAGGGAAATGTTAGCAAAAGTGGTCAACTGCAGGACAAGTATCCACGAACCGGTTATT
The DNA here is from genome assembly GCA_013186375.1 of Fusarium aywerte. Taxonomy (NCBI): domain Eukaryota; kingdom Fungi; phylum Ascomycota; class Sordariomycetes; order Hypocreales; family Nectriaceae; genus Fusarium; species Fusarium aywerte. The sequence goes on from JABCQV010000199.1 coordinate 86,948, forward strand.
GTTACTCGCACAAACAGTGCAAAACTTTAGTTTGTATCCGTTGTTACCTTCGGATGAGCCATTTTGGCCTTGGGCCGTAGAGCCACCGTTAGCAACCTCCATCTCTTCAAGATTCTAGCCGGGCGAGAAAATGAGATTGTTGTCGGGCGCAAAGGCGCGTGGCATGCTCGAGTAGCAGGGCGTGATAAACTATTAGGCTGACATGTCAGCGGTTTGATTCCAAGTAGAAGGAAGTCACAAAAGAGTAAGTGCAATCAATCTTCAGATAAAAAAGCGTATAAAGTGTCTTTTCAGCAAAGGAAATTCAGACAGCTCCAATATGTTAAACTCATCATGGAAAGGTTGGTATATCACTCATACAATTACTTACCCAGCTTTGAATGTCAAGTCGACACAATCACGATCACCTCATCGTCGTCTTGTTGCTTTGGTGCACGCGACGCGTGAGGAAGATTTCTTTGAAGGAAGAGGTTGGAGAATTGTGGTGAGGTTGTTTAAAAAGCTAGACTAAGCTAGGGCGAGGTGACGCTAGTTTCCACAGATGCCGGCTAAAGTGCGGTGCGAAGAATGATGAGTAAGCACCACAACAAACCCGTTGAGACATCAATGGAAGGTCCATGGAAGCTCTACTCGCGTGGGGGAGAATGATAAGAATTGCTTCTCCTATGAGAAAGAGGCTGTCTTTTTTGAACATGCGGATTGCTCTGTGGAAATTACAAAGAGACAAATCGAGCCTTTGACTTTTCTTTGGTCATCAGATCCCAAGGTTATGGTGAGATCCGGTATAGGCGTAACACAGGAGATGCAATACAAGCTAATAGCACTCCAACTTCAAAGCCGTCAGATGCCACGGGATATTGCTCTCCTTTAGGGATTCAGTTAATTTGGCATCTTACACCACTTTTAGAACCGAAGAGAATCTGCAATATTGTTAAATAAGGCAGCTGAGATGGTCAGACGGCTGAGATTCCTTGTTGCTGAGGATCGACTCAGCGGGATGATGCCCACCCTCGAGCTCATTCTGTGAGTGTGATTGGATGCTAAACGCCTGCATAACCTGAAACAAACGACGCTTTGACGTTATCCAATCATAAAGAAGCCCAATTTACCAGGAATAGAAACTTCACAGAAAGACTCAGAATACATTGACTTGTCTCGGCATGATAAAAAGAAAAGAAAACGTGGCTGCTAGGAGCACAAGGGACGAGATTACCTAGTTACATACGATTTGGCTTGCGATAAACTTTAGCCTATTTATTCTTTATTACCTACCATAGCCAAATTGAGGGTACTTGTCCCGGTCGCTGTATGATGCATCACGACGCTTTGAGTACATCACAGCCATGTTTCTTGGCGGTATTGGATCTCACGATTGTAATATTACATGTTGATCGCCTGCATTACCTCCACAGGTCCAATTACGCGACACCACTTTACGTTGAACTGCAGAGATTACCTCGTGTTAATAGCAGACAGGTTTGTGGGTGTAATCAGTTACTCATTAAAGCCTCGGCCGTCGGAACAAGATCGCGGGTCCCGGGTCTGAAGAAACTGGGACCAACAAGACTCAAAAACAACAATAACATGTGCCGCAGCTGAGAGACAAGATCCTTGCGACGACTGACCCTGTTCGTCTTGCCTTAGTTCCGGCTTCCTACGTAACCGACACTTGATCTGAATGCCCCTGCCATACATCTTTCGGGGTCTAGTTTCATCATCCTGCGCGCCATGATGATGGTAATTTCCAGAGAAGCCGGGAGACGTCGACGGGATTATTCCATTACGACAGCAACGATGCAATGCCCGGAGATTGCTTTCATGGCGACCCAGTCTTGAATTTTCCTGTCCGACTCGATTCAGCTTAATCTACCATTCCGCATAGAGATGAACAGGGACGCTTTCCCAGATTGACGTTCCAACGGCCCGGGTGGGCTTCCAGGACAAGTCCCGTTGAGAGTTGTTGTACGTCTTGTTGAACGTGTATACTATGTGTGTGCGTGTGCGCATGCGCATGCAAGACGACGACGACATACAGGTTCCGGGAGGAACACGAGGGACATTGAGCTAGGATCTAATGGACGTGCTCGATTAGGCTTGATACAAGGTAAGTTATAGTCAAGAGAAGCGCAGAGAACATCGTGGCGTCCTTGGCTTTGATTGTTGTTTATCGAATATACGTACTGTTTTTAATTAATGACATGGTTAGGATGAGTGCGGCTCCTCCAGCCTGGGTAGGGGTTTATGGTAGCATCTCAAATCCTTGGGTTACCATAGAACCACCCACTAAGTTGCTACGTAGTATGGTATGTTCAGCTCAGTATTTGAATGATGTCAAAACAGGCATCTAGGCATTGAGATAGGGACATTCGGAGATTTGTTGCATTAAATATTTGACCATTATTTATCGTCTGTCTGCACGACATTTGGCACCTTTTCCTAAATTTAGGCCCAAATTACCCCTCATCTGGTAACTGCCCGCCTACAACTAACAACCTACCGAAGTAAGTTAACGTGCATGTCCGCCGTTGAATGTCACCCATAGAGTATTCATGAAACCGGGTATTAGCCCCATCAACTGGTTTGCCTGCGCTTCCTTTTTTTTTTTTTATAACTCCAATGTTCGCTTTTTTTCGTCTGCATATCAGCTCGTGGCTAGCAACATCTCTAGAACAATTAAATTCCATTCTTCCTAGCGCCCAGGTAGGAAGCAAGCGACAGAGAACGGCTTTTATTGGGCCCTTGTTTCCGACTCACAGGCGCTGACTCGCTGGTTGACCAGTCGGATTGGTGCACAAGGCGCTTGCTTCAGTGGTGTGGTGCACTATCGCGACCGACTCTGCTCCACTACAACGCCTCTCCAGCAGCCAGCAACCCAGCTCCAGGTCCCGGGCCCGAAAGTACGTGCCAACGGGCGACCTTACCGGGTACGGCCTCCCCCAGGTCCTACTTACCTACCTAACGTTAGGTCTGGTCCTTTTTCTTCTGTTTCCTCGTTCCTCGTCTGCAAGCAAAAAAGACATACTCAAGCTGTGAGGTTGGTTGGGTGGATAAACCAATTCACGGCCCTCTTTCGCTTCTCTCATTCTGACCTGACCTAACATAACCCAACTCTACCTACTACCTTGCACTCATCCTATCATACCCCAGCCAAGGGCCTAGAAGCGCAAGCACGGGCATAGACATTGGACGTCCATTTACGGTTACAACAGTGCAGTCCTGTGCTGTGCCCTTGTTCATCCCGAGCACCAGGAGCAGGGCATTGTTTTCTCTCTTCTGTTTCTGTTTCGGTTGCTACTGTAACTATTGTTGCCGCTTCCCGTCTGTTTCTTTACGCTCCTTCGCTTCTTTCTCTCTCCACACTTGCAACCAAATCCATCTCATGCTTTTGTCGCCTGACGACTGGTCGTCTCGCATCATTTGCATTAGGGTTACGTTGACCATTATACTGTACTTGGGAACTCGACTGGAGCACTTAATCAACCGCCAACCCACGGTACTCACGTCTTAGCGCTACGGCTGACTTGACGTCCGCCGCTTCGACCAGCTCTGCTTGCACAAGGCCTACTCTTGAAGATTTACGATTACAGACTGCGAGTCGAGCATCGCATTGCTTCTTTTGGCGCAGATCGCCTTGGTTTAACGCAACGGTTTCCATCACCTCGACCTCGGCGTGGACCCTCTGTTTTGCGACCGCCTTAATTTATCCGTCAGTCTTACTGCAGCCCCGCGACACCTTTGCTGCACGCCCATCCTCCGGCGGTTGCGCGGCCGTGTGCGCCAGATCGCACGACTGTCGCTAGACTCTGTCTTGAAAGGCATGTCGGCGACGGTAGTTATGTCGACGACCTCTTCTCCAGTAACCTCACCTTCAGCAGCCGCAATCTCTTCGCCGAACCCTAACCACCCCGCGCTGCCGCCTTTAATCACATCTCCGCCATCGCGCCGAAGCATTCAATCCCGACCAATGTCGCACGTTTCCAAGAACCGACTCTCCCAATACTCGACAGGCTCTTTGCCTACGAGATCTCGTCCGAACTCTCACATATTTCCAATGTTCCCCTCAACTCTTTCGTATACCCAGGTGCGGGACTTTGCCTACCCTGTCACCCATCCGCAACACTATGGCCCGCCGCCCGAACCTTCTGGCCCGCCATCGGGCATGACAACGCCCGCAAGCGAGCACCGACGATTGTCAGATCCTCCGGGCTCGTTGGATGCTCGCATGCCTTGGGAATCATGGGGCACAGAAGGGTTCAACCGTGCTCACGACCTCGCTCCAATCCAGTTCGACGGTGGCCCCCCATATAGTGAAGACGAGGATTTACAAAGCCCTGTTGTGGCTACACGCCATCGCAAGCATAAATCTACTTCGTCAGCGACAGGCATGAGGGGAAGGACAGGCCGTGATGTCCATTCATCCAACTACGACCATGAGCGGGGTTACTACATGGGAACTAGCGGAGACGGCAGCGAAACTTACTATGTTAACAACGGCGGCGAGGCCAACGGTCCTGGTGGTGACTTTGTCACATATCCGCCGGACCAGGCACGACACAGTCGGGCATATCACATTGCCCAGCAACCCAGGGCTGCCGAGGGCGGTGAGTACTATCCGCCCGAGTCTGACAGCTCCCCATCGTCCCCAGGCTTCAATGACGAGTCTCGCTATTCACGAGATTATCAGTTTACTATCACGTCGCCCGACGAGGAGTTTCACGGTAAGGCTGTCGCCTTATTCGATTTCGAGCGAGAAAACGAGAACGAGTTGCCTTTAGTTGAAGGTCAGATCATCTGGGTTTCGTATCGACATGGGCAAGGCTGGCTGGTCGCCGAGGACCCTAAAACGCAGGAGAGCGGCCTGGTGCCCGAGGAATATGTCCGACTACTTCGCGATATTGAAGGAGGAATGAACAGCCTGACTGGTCATCTTGTAGAGGGATCTGGCTCTCCTGACGTGGGCACACCTACTCAAGCGGAGCATAGCGGTCAATATGGTCACAGTCCATCTTCCAGCAATGCGACTAACGGATACCATCAGCCAATCGTGTCGATGTTCTCGACGTCGAGCAAAGATCTTGACCCGTATCCTACCGAACAACTGGGACTTCACTCCGGACAAGCGCCCCCTCAAGTCGTTCATTATCATGGGCAACGTGGAGGGAGTCAAGCAAACACACCGACAATTGCACAGTCCCAAGATACTGGTATTCTGAGGAGGGAGAGTCTTGATTCTGGAACAAAAAGGGACTCGAATGTTACGCCGGTGCAAGATAAGCCGCCAATGGAGCTGGTAGAGCCGGGTTTCGGGAGTGAAGAAGTGAAAGAAGAAGAAGTGAAAGAAGAAGAAGTGAAAGAAGGGGAGAGGTGATACTGAGGGTTGAATAATGACGAATTGCATGCCATGCTTGAAGAGACGCTCACGATTCCATGTATTCTGACGGAGCGGGCGCATATACCAATAATACCACAGCGAACTTTAAGATGGACGTATAACAGGTGTCTGAAACCATACATCCCGCAGATTACCGGGCCTTGACGCCCCGGTTTTCGACAGCGATTCGTGATCAGAGGGCGAGGCAGAGATCTGTTGGCAGTTCATGTACTTACTTCGGAGGAAGAGATACTAATGTGTATGAGACTGTCTAAGCCATAAGTTTGGCGTGGCCACGGGAAGGTTAGTGCTGAAGAAGTTATATACCTACCGAGGTCGAACACTGTATCATTAGGATAGTTCGCAACGGAAGATAATTAAGAGATTATGAATCGTAATGCAAGCCAACCTGTTATTTGAACAGTAGTTATCTGGGTCGTATCATGCCACCGATACATAGAGGAACCTCCCGGCCTTTCGGTATAGTAAAAAGTTAACTAATGATAGCATAAGAGATGAAATGCCTTAGTTTAGGTACCCTAAATTCAGACTATACTTGTTTTATTTATTGTTTTAGTATAAGTTTAGGCCCCAAGTTTTTTATTACGTCTTAGCGAGCTTCCGATTGATCCGTGATATTCCCATATCTTGATCTACGTAGTCGCTAAAACGGAGAGGAAACGGCATGCTTGGTACCTGCCTTTCTCCGTCTAAGTCTGTATCCTGACGTGCTTCGCTCGGGATATCACGTGACTCATAACGTCATCTACATCCGTCGCGATTTCGGAACTAGGTACCTACCTTGATACGCCCACTTTCTCTTAACTCTGAGCAACGTCAACAACTCTTTTTGCTCTTCTATTTCTGGCCAATTGACCTCCCAATTGACTTCCAAAGAGTATCATAATCTAGTCAAGATGTTCGCCCGATCTGCATTCCGCGCTGCCCAGCCTTTGAGGGTATGTTCTTTTTGTTTGTTCTTGCGCATGTCGCATTATAGCAGCACCCCCTCGTTTCCGTTATGGTTCTTGGATTACCAATCATTTGCTTTTTCTTTTGTCCGAGGTCCAGCAAAAAGCTAATTTGAGTTCTTGTTCAGTCTGTTCGTCGATATGCCACCGAGGCTGGAGGCGCTGGCGGTTCCAATGCCCTCCTCTACGCTGCTGGGGCTGCTGCCGTCGGCGGTGCTGGTTACTGGTACTTTGGCAAGAGCGGAGCTCCCGTCTCTTCCGCTGCCCAGGACGTGAAGCAGGCTGTTGGTGTTGAGCCCAAGAAGGCTTTCACTGGTGGTGACCAGGGCTTCCTCTCCCTCAAGCTCTCCGACGTCGAGATCGTCAACCACAATGTTAAGCGTCTGCGCTTCGAGCTCCCCGAACCTGACCAAGTCTCTGGTCTGGCCGTTGCCAGTGCCCTTCTTACAAAGTACAAGGGCCCCAATGACGAGAAGGCTACTCTTCGACCTTACACCCCTGTCAGCGATGAGAGTATGTAAAGCGATTATTTGGTGTATGAGATGCCCACTAACTGTTGGATAGACGAGAAGGGCTTCATCGACTTGCTTATCAAGAAGTACCCTGACGGTCCCATGAGCACACACATGCACAACCTTGTTCCCGGCCAGCGTCTCGACATCAAGGGCCCTCTACCCAAGTACCACTGGGAGGAGAACAAGCACGACCATATCGGCCTCATCGCTGGCGGCACCGGTGTCACCCCCATGTACCAGCTCGCCCGCGCCATCTTCAACAACCCCAACGACAAGACCAAGGTCACTCTTGTCTTTGGCAACGTCGGCGAGAAGGACATCCTCCTCAAGAAGGAATTTGAGGAGCTGGAGAACAACTACCCCCAACGCTTCCGCGCCTTCTACGTCCTCGACAACCCCCCCAAGGACTGGGTCGGTGGCAGCGGATACATCTCCAAGGACCTTCTCAAGACTGTCCTTCCTGAGCCCAAGAGCGAGAACATCAAGCTTTTCGTTTGCGGTCCTCCCGGTCTAATGAAGGCCATTTCCGGAAACAAGGTCAGCCCCAAGAACCAGGGTGAGCTGACCGGTGCTCTCAAGGAGCTTGGCTACAAGGAGGATCAGGTTTACAAGTTCTAAACAAAGACACATGTGGATGTAATGATAGATTTGAATATTGGCGACAAAGATTACTCTTAGTGTAAGATTTAGCTTAGAGAAGCGTTAGACGATGCCTTGAATTGATACCAGGTCAATCTATCTGAAGCATACTCGAGTTGTGGCGGGGCTTGATAGAGAATGAGCAGCAACAGAGATCACATTATAAGTACGTAATCAAACTGTCCTAAATATTTGTAGATGATCGTCATAATCTTAGGCTATCCATCTAAGATCGTCCTAAAGTGGACCCTTGGTATCAGATCAAGATGGGCAGACTTTATATGCAGTTGAATGTCTTATATGAGAGGAGCTGGTCGCTCATATGTCATCTTACACGATAGCTTGATATTCTACTTCTAAAACACAGGTATCCAAAACAAAACTAGCAGCTTAGTCTGAAAGACTTTCGATGGCGTTGTTGATGCATCGTACAATAATAGCAGACCACTTCAGTCCGTTAGTGTAATCCTTTGCATCGATGCTCTCATCCCAACCGGGGAAAACAGCTATAACACCGTCAATATCCAAGTCAATTTTGTACGGACAAGTTACTTACCTCCAGAATAACCGGTCCAGATACCAGGTGCAAACACAACGTGCTTGAACCAGTCTCGGCCATCTAAACCTCCCTCGTAAAGAAAGTTCCTCTCGAGGAACTTGTATCTTTCGTTGATCTTAACGATGGCGCGGCCGAGACGGATCTTCCCAACGATGTTCCACCATGGAAGACCCTCTTCGGCTTGGCGTTTGGCAATTTCGGCCTCGGCGTCGAGCTCGCTAGCCTTGAGGTGGAAGTGGCCGAGTTGCTGGCGAATCTGCTGGAGACTCTCCTTGAACTCATCCTCGCTTCCGATCGGTTTGTCTGACAAAACGGTGCCGCGCATGCTAAAGATTTCATCGTCGCTCATGTTTTCAGCAGCAGGCTCGAACTTGGTCTCAACCTTGTCAAGGTAGCCAGTCAAAGCATCGGCATACTCGGTGGCGCTGAAAGGAATGATGGCGGTGCCAGCGAGCTTGGCAATGGTGAGACCCAGAATTTGGGCCATGGTTCGGTGGTACTTGAATCCAACATCACCGTATTCCTTCATCCAGTAGAAGCTGTCGTAATTGCTGTGGTAGTGATAGACGGCACTGGTGCTGCTGTACTTGAAACCAAAGTCGATACAAGGAATACCTGCAAAGTCCTGGAAAGCTGTAAAATCGCTGCCACTGCCCATGGTTGCGATTCTCTTGGACCAAAGATCGTTGACAGTCTGGCCAGGAACAGTTTGGTTAGGTGAGGGGACAGCGCTTGTAACATCGCGGATGATCTGGTTGAGAAGAGGAGCTGCAGATGCGGTGAACTCGGGACCATCGACACCGACGTCAACGTTGACATAGGCCACGTTAGCCTCTGAAAGCCACGGGAGATATTCCTCGACCCATTCAGTGCTACCAATCAAGGAGTACTCTTCACCGTCCCAGCTCGCAAAGACAATAGTTCGAAGGGGCTTCCAACCCGCCTCGATGGCCTTTCCAACTCCACGGATAACTTCGTTGAGGACAGCGGAACCACTGTTGGGGTCACCAGCTCCACCGGCAATCCAAGCATCTCTGTGGTTTCCAACAACAATGACTTCGTTGGGAATGGTGCCGTTGACAATTCCGATGACATCCCACAGGGGTGTGGTGACGTACTTTTGCTCGTTGTAGAGGTTGATAACAACATCGTCTGGCGTAGGACCGATGTTGTACTCGACGCCCTTGTACTTTAAGCCGAGGTTCTTGTTCCAGTACTTGTTGAAATGTGTTGACTTTGGACCGTGGCCATTGAGAGCCTTCAGGATGGGAAGGGCATCTCGGTATGAGATGGGAATTGAAGGGATAGACGCGGTAGCATCATCAACTGGAACACGAGGAGCGTCAGGCTTGGAAGGGTATCCAGGAGTAGATCTAAAAGGTTAGCGGGTTCTTAGTTGAGAGCAAGATTTTACTTACGGATCACCTGGGCGGATGCTCAGAAACTCTGCACTTCCACGTTGAACGGCACTGGGGTTGCGTGCAGGTCCCTCGGGGTAAGGCTTGTATCCATGCTCCTCAGTCCTCTCACCATCGTCACCAGGGTCGCTGTAGATGAGGACTCCAGCGAAGCCGAGCTCCTGTGCGCGCTTGATCTTAAGACCTCTGAAGATTCCACCGTATCGAGCAATGGCAATCTTCCCCTTGACGTCAATCTTGGCATCAACGAGATCCTGATAATCTTGGTAAGTTCCATAGTTGACATAAACAAACGAGGCAGTGACGTTCCCACTGGCCGAATAGCCGTGGAAGATGGGAACGCGGTTGTCGAGGGAGGTGGTTGGGTCCTCTTCGATAATGTCCTCCTCGAGAGAGGCCTTGAAGGTGGTGTTCCAGCCCTTTCCTTTCTTGGACTTTTCCAAAATGGAAACACTGGCATCAACTGGGTAGTTGAGGTAGGCATCGTAGGACACGATGCTAGATGCAACACCGAACTCCTCCCAGCGGTCCCTTGTCCACTCGGCCTAGAGAAAGATTAGTTAGTGTTTGTAAATAGTAAGTGAATGTAATTGTTTACCTGTGAGAGGTTCTTGCCCGCCAGATGAGGCCCAGAGGTGTAGTAGCGGCTCCATTCTTCAGCCTTTTTAGGGTCTGGAGTATCAAAGAGAATGCGCTCCAAGTCGTCGTAACTCAACTGGCTTTTGCCAGGTAACCAAGAACCAGGATGACCATGATGATGGCGAGGTCCAATCAAGAAGGTTTGGATAACGAACAAGCCAAAACCGCCAATAAGCACGACAGAGCAAATCAGAGTGAAGAAACGACGCCAAGTTTGATGGGGGTACCTCGTCCGGGGAGGGCCGACACGAACGGTTTGGATGAGAGGGGTGCTCTCGGTTGGCATTGTCTCTTTCTCGTTATGAGAAGAGCTTCTGAGGTGAATCTTAGTATAAGTCTTTGGTCTTGGTCTTGGTCCTTATCTTGGGTCCAGTCCTGATGGTCAATGCTGTCCGGGAAGTGGAGGGATAAAGGTCTTGGCGGGGCGATTTAGATGTTGAAGTTTGAACTCACAGCCGACTCATGGTGAAAGATTTCCTAGAAGGTGTTTGCTCCTGGGATTGTTTAGGTTGTTGACATGCGTTGAAACCTGGGAAACGATATTGATGATGTTGATAGAAAGAAAGTGACTCGAGCTGCTGTAATGAGATAACGACGTGATATGATGGGTGATGACGTTACATAGAAAGGAAGCGTATTGACCAATGACAAGTGCGGAGAAGGGTAAGGACCCCACTGAACATTAGACATGCCTCGGGTTAATGAACGACTTTGATAGCATAAGTGTAACCTAAGAGACGAAATACTTTTAGGCACTTGATGATAATTTAGATAAGGCTTATCGTTCCATTTATTTATTTCACTCTAATTTTGGGGTCTCAAGTTTTCCGTTAGGCAAGATATTACCAGCCACTTTTCGGTTGAAGGTATCACAAACGAATCATGGTTGCAGGTAAAATCAACTGTTACATACTGTAGTTAGTCTAGTACAGCATGAAGAGGATCAAGTACTCGTTGTCAAGTGGTTTATTACTCGGACCGGTAATAAAACAGAGACAAGCGGGGAAATACCCGGAAGCTGACAGACGACTACCTAGTTTAAGGCAAGGGCAAAAAGTAAAAGCTCCGCTTTCGGGGACAGATGATGACCCCAGATTACGATTGCATGAATGGGTTGCAACCAAGAGGAGGACGCTTTGTTCACCTAACCCATATCTCAACGTCACTGTAGATTTTCTCTCTCTCTCTCTCTCTCTCTCTCTATTGTAAGCACTCGAGTACATCATCAAAAACTCTATACATCCCGTACGTGCGTCATTTCTATCTGCCGTGTCTCACAGACCAACCTTTTCGGGGGATCACAACAGTGAATGATGCTGTACTCTACTAGACTGCAATACAGATACAGATATGGTCATAGTTATAGCTACCTAGCTAGCAGGCGGGTCATAATAAAATATACACACCAAAGCTCTCTCGGCCCGTAAGGATTAGGATACCGACAAAATCTTTAGGTTAGTTTTTAGAAGATACTCTGACTAGATATTTCTGTAAGCCTTCCCTCTGGTGTGTCTGTTTTATTGTTATGCACCTGCTAGCTAGGTAGTTGAAGTTGCTCCTGTGACCCCCCAATTCTTCACGATTACTCACACCCATCAGGGGAGATGGGGGTCACAATCACAAATTCTTCCAATTATCGGCCTCTCTTGACCGCAATATTCGGCATGTCTAAGAAGACCCCTGCAATTGTTCGCCTTTTTTTCTGCACGACTTGCACTTTCCACAAGACACCAAACCTGTTTGGGTAATAACGACCCCCATAGTTTTCCCCGGTGGGCTTGCTTGCAGTCTTGGCTTTCTTGTATCCGCCGTACTTTCCTTTACCTTTTTCTCATCAGGCTGTTCTTTTCAACCTCTTCTTGTTTTCTTTTTGTCTTCTTTTTGTTCCTTCTGGTTCAAGAGTTGTGGGGAAAAAGGCTGATAAATTAAATCGCCTATACTTATTCTTATTCCTGGACCAGATCGATTCCTTCCGTCCGGCTTGACCGATGACTTTTTGTTAATTGCTAGAGACGAGAAAAGAAAGAAAAGAATTGCTCAGTTCCAAACAATCTTGCACCGTTCCTCTCACTCTCACTCACTCTGCGCTACACCTTTCCTCACGATGCCGACAAAAGATGGTCCTAAACTGCCGAAGCAGCAGTTGGCGATTCTGGGTAAGTTACCTTTATTCTATTCATTAAAAACAATACCTGTAAAAAGTTTTCAAAACCCTTGTCATATATTCTTGGACAGCCCGTGCTTTCATCTCAACATACATCCACACATATGTATGATACGCACGAGTATGAACACGGGTTGAGACATTCGGAATCTACACATAATACTACTCTATTCCCTCTCTTTTGCCCAAGTGTGCTCCCGCATAGATGTTATTGATTAATAGCAACTTCTCATCAAGTACAGAGACACTATAACATAAATCTATAGTCATCATGGTCCAATCTCCTTCAGGTACCCCCAAACACTATCCAAACCTCTTACTAACATGACCAACAGCCATCGCCAGAGTCGCCGAGCCTATGGCTTACACATCAGTCTTCCCGTACCTCCCAGCAATGGTAAGTAGTTTCGGCGTTCCCACGAACAAAGTCGGAAGCTGGGTGGGCGTTACATCTGGTGTCTTTTCCATCTCACAAAGCATCACGGCTGTTGCGTGGGGAAAAGCGTCTGATATCTACGGAAGAAAACCTACCATCATTCTGGGTCTGCTGAGTACCATGATTTGCTTCATAATATGGGGCATGTCGACGAGTCTGCCTATGGCTATCGCTGTTCGGGCTATTCAGGGAGGTGGAAACGGAAATGGTGTGTTGAAACCAAATGATACACTCCGAGGTCCTTTACTGACGGTATCCAGTTGGAATTATTCGAACAATGGTTGCTGAGATGGTCCCCGAGCGAGAACTTCAACCTCGTGCCTTCTCCATCATGCCTGTTGTCTGGAGTATAGGCTCTATCATTGGACCTAGCTTTGGAGGTTTCTTTGCCGAGCCTGCAGAGCAGTATCCCGAGATTTTCGGTCACATTGAGTTCTTCAAGCGCTTTCCGTTTGTTCTTCCCAACTTGATCTTGACCCTCGTCTTCCTTATCTCCGTCACTGTCGCGGTACTTTTTCTCCATGTAAGTCCAGACCATGTCAACACTATATATCACTCCTAATATCTTCCAGGAAACACTTCCCAGCAAAAAGGGACATCGGGATTGGGGTCTACTAGTCGGCGAGCGCATTGCCCGCTCTTTTAAGACAACTCGTCCAACTCCCTCTACCCGTCGCCCTTCCTTCGTAGACGGTGAAGCTACTTCGCCTCTTCTTCCTAACAAAACAGCACCCAAGACGCAAGCCCAAAAGCCAGCCAAGACAGAGCGCGTTCTCACTCGCCAGACCTCCATGAACCTTTTGGCCTATACGTTCCTGGCTTTCCACTCAGTCGCCTATGATCAAATCCTCAGTGTCTTCCTGAGACATCCCGTCGAGCAGCACACGCCCGAGAACACGGCGTTCCCATTCTACTTTTCTGGTGGATTCGGCATGTCACACAGCCAGGTCGGCCTCATCTATACTGTGTACGGTGTTGTCTGTGGTGCTATCCAGTTCCTGCTGTATCCTACGATTGTTGCTCGTTATGGAGTTTTGCGCTGCTTCAGATTCTGCTGTAAGTCCTCGCCTTGTATATCACCGCTATGTCCTTGCTAACATGTCTACGTAGGCCTCCTTATGCCACTTGCTTACTTCCTCACCCCTTACTGTGTCCTGTTCCCTACGCACAACGCCCGAATGACAGCTCTCATCGCCGTCATGTTTATCAAGGCAGCTGGAATCATCATTGCCTTCCCATCCACCACCATTCTTCTCACCAACTCATGCACATCTCTCCGCATACTGGGCACACTCAATGGTTACGCGACGACATTTAGCGGTCTCGGCCGTGCGGCCGGTCCTGCTTCCACAGGCGCTCTCTTCTCTTGGGGCGCTGACCACGGATACGTTGTAACGGCGTGGTTCTTCCTGATGTTTATCGCTATCATGGGCGCTATCCCGGCATATCTCGTCGAAGACGGAGCTGGACCTACAGCTTCTGCTTCTGCTTCTGCTTCAACTTCAACAGAGAACAGTGACATAGAGGACAATGATGTGTCGTCTTCGTCTAGCACACTGTTATTGCCAGAGGGTTCTGCGATTGCTTCTGACTCTGAGGAGGACGAGCAACGTTTGAACAAGCCCAGGCCTGAAGGACAGAGCTACGGAACAATTCAGGCAGGAAAATAAGAGCCGCTGTGAGCACAGCACGAAACAGTATTAGCGGCGCTCAATCGATTCACATATGAGTGAGAGGATATACTAAATCTATGGTATATCCTAACTACGAAGCATGAGTTAGGCAAAAGATTGTCTAAACTGTCTAATCTAGTTTCATATCTTTCATAAACAGTTTGGTTAAAATCCAGCATTTGTCTTTCAGTAAGAGGATACAGGAGAAGCGGGATGCATTTGAGCATATTATACATTGCTGGGCGTCAAAGCATGATGAGTATGATAATAATATTTGCATTGGATCTGATAGAGACAGTAAGGTAGCGGCTAGTAACAAAAGCATTGTTTTTCTTGATGTTCTACTGAGGATATATTTGAATTTGACTGATTGAGCTTGCATCATGGTACTCTGGCTTCCTTTAAAGGGATATGCTAGGGAAGCCTGCTTTACCTCATTGGAAGGACAACAGCTTGTATCACGACCGTTTGGTGTAATAGTGGCTAGTTCCGATCTGTGGTTACCAGTTTATTGAGTATGTGTTACGATGGCTGTTGTCCAAGATCTGTTCCATCATCGCGACTCATGGCCTCTTCACTCTCGAGATAGATTATGATAGGTTTATGATAATTTTATTCATCCATCTACTACGCAGCTCTATCGCTACTTCTTGCAATGTAATGTGATATCTGATCATAATGCCACATTTCGTGGTTCCAATCTTAGCCACCCCTAAATATAAAGAAAAAGCAGCCTTGGTATAATTTAGTAGTACTTTTCCATAGCAATAAAAGAAAGAAAAAAAAGAACAGACAGCCTCGCAGCGCCGATGCCACCGCTTGACGTTATTTCCTAAAAGAATCCCTTGTCCGTAATAAATAGGTATATGTTTTCGTTCCATAAATGTCAACAACGCCCCAGTAATGCCCAAAGAATTTGCCGCGCTGAGGTGAAAAAAGGGGGGAATCATATAAATACAAAGACGAAGCAAGCCCATCCCGTTAGATAGATAATCCTGAGTAATGGAAAGAAAACCGAGTCCCGATAAGAAAGTCGAGTAAAATAGTAGTTGGCATATGGGATGTCATGTATTGTCATGTCATGACATGTGTCAGGCATTGGCTCTTAGTAAGCCGATATACCTGGGTAGTGGCGGATAAGGCATGGGCGACCTTCGAGGGTCACTTCCACGCTCAGTAAACGTATGGTGAGATTCCTCTCCGGACATGGAGGGCTCTGTGTCCCTCCCGCCCATGTCTCTCCCTGTTTTCGTAGACGTAATGAGGTCGTGGATGGAGCTCAGTCGGGTAAATGACGTCTCGCTCCCTCTCTCCATCTTCCCATCTCTCGCTACGCCAGGGGATCCTTTCCTGTTCGTCGGCGCTTCGACTGCGCACCTGATTCTGCTCATACCCGCACGACGGATGCTGGCGGAAATGCTCCAGATCAGCGTCCATTTCACTGAGACGCAGATAGCTGTGCCCGACCCAGCGATCGATGGTGTCGGCGATCTGGCGGAATCCTTGAGTGTGGCCGCCTTCGTTGCGGGCGTCTAGACCACATACTACAAAGAGATAACTGTGAATCATCTCGTGGAGAAATGTCGAGATCAGAAGTCGTCGGTTGTACTTTGTGTCCTGGAGAATCGGGGATGACAGCACAATGAGCGTCTCAAAACCGCCATCGCTGGAACGTCGCACGGCGGTAGTGCCAACAATGTGCGCCTGGTACTGCGCGCTCGCAGGGTGACTCCAGTCCCATGCGACACGGCCGGTAAGACGATTGCAAAAGAAAAGCTCGTTGGCGGCGGAGAAGATGCTGCGGAGGGCGTTGTCGTCCAGGACGAACTCGGCGGCGCGGGACTTGGGGTTGATGAGAGCTCTCAAGATGCGGCCATGGCGTGAGTCGGCGCCGCGAGGCCTTCGACGGTTGGAGCTGGAGAAGCCAGAGTTGGCGACGTGATCGCGAACCAGGCGTGCAGCGTCGAGGTCCTTTAGCAATCCTAGATTCTTGTCGTCGTCCTGGGGGGATAGACTAGCGAGTGCAGGCTGAGCAGTGTCGGATGAGATGGAGAGGCCGGAGGCTGTACGTTCCATAGCACAGGAATCGGCGACGGGGGCTTGAGCAGGAGGAGGTGGTGGTGGACCGGGAGGCCCGAAAGACGGAGCCGGCCGAGATTCGGGAGTTGGGCCGAAAGCGCCAAGACCGGCACCGAGACTAGCATCGAAGGAGAAATCGGATGGTGCCTCTGGGGTGGGTGCGCATTCGCGAATGATGAGAAAAGGAGGGGGGTCCTTGGCGGGTGCTGAGCCGGGGCGATGAATTAATGGGGGAGTGGAAGATTCAAAGTCGTCGCGGTATATGAATTCATCTTCTGTGGGAGGGGAATTGTAGGGGTAATTGTAAGAGTAGGCGGTTTTGTTGACATGATTGACTCTAGAATGGAATGATGATGATGGTTGCTGTGGTTGTGGTTGTTGATAATATGGCGAGAAATGATCGTGTGATTGTTGTGGTGGTGAAGAGTAGCCACCATATCCAGGGATGGTGGAGATTGGTGTGTTGTCGTATGCGTCGTAAGGTAACTCATCGGCGAACCTGGACCTCTTTGGGTCAAAAGTGAAGCCATCGTCATGACCGTAGTGGGAATATGTATCGCCGCCTTCGGAGATGCTGACCCTTCTTTTACCGCCCATATAATACGTACCCCTGGTAGTGGTAGTGGTGGTAGTACCAAGTCCAAGCGGACGACCCCCGTCAACCACCCAAAAGGCCATGGGACATTTCGAGCCAAGGGGGTTGGATTTGTTGAGAAATTGTTTGTGTGATATGATGATAAGGAGGAGAGACGAGAGTAAAAGAGGAAGAGTCAGCGTCACATAGGGGGTGTCAATGACACTGCTCTCTGTGAGTTGAAGGCCCAAATCAGATGTCGTAATGTTTTTTCCTTTACACTTTTCCCCAAGCCTTTTTGTCCCTTGTTGAACTGAATGTTTAGCTGGTTGGTGTAAAAAAGAAAGAGAGTAAAGTTTCGTGGTCGAGGGTAGTCGGTGAGGCCGATGGCGGGTGGCGGATTTGACGATGGGGGACGCGTGATACTTGCTGCAGTTGCAATGCAGTTGATTGATGAGGAGACGACCGAGACCCAGGCAAGAAAGTTGTGGAAATTTGGATCCGGAAAGAATTGGAGAAAAAAAAAGAGATATGCAAAAAAAAGTTGAAGACAAAAATAGTGCCAGAAATAGAAAGGTAAGGAATGGAAGAGAGTTGAGTTAGGACAGTAAGTAGTATATTGGGAAAAAGGTAATCAATAAAATCAAATCTAGCCTTGACCGTAACTTCTGTTTCCCATTTGTTCTTTCTTCAGCTTGACAGGACGGGGACGCATCTTGTTTTCAGGGCGATCGGATACTCTGGGCTACCTAATTAGTCGCTGGCTAAAAGCCTGGCCTGACCTAGCCTAGCCTATGGATAGTTATGGAGCACCGCCTAGCCTAAGCTTGCAGCGGGCAGCTAGCCCCCTGACCCCCTGTCAGGTAGGTGATACGCTGGGGAATCCTTGTCTTTTGGTCACTGTGAGGCGCTGAGAAAGAAAAGAATGGATGGATGACACCACATCATAATCTGTATGTAGGTATGAGATGGCAATCCTGTTTATACTCAATCAATTAAAATCGCCTCACTTGTCTCGCTATTATAGTGTAGTAGCTTACTCAAGTTATCGATTTAAAGAATGAATAACCCTGCTTGATTAATTGATTGCAGCCGTCCTCAACCGGCTTGGCTAATACTGTACTTAGCCTTGGTTCCTTGTAAATATAGCGGTGAATTCCATGTTTTCCTTCTTTTTGTCATTGCCGATGATTAATCATTCTGGTTTGTAGACGCAACAATCCCTTGTGAGCCGGACAGCATATATCGTCCGTTGTATTTGTACTTTTAGTAGTAAGCTATAAAAAGGAATCAATCCTATCCGTATCTGTACCTCTCACAAACCCATTCCAAGCAAGGCCCAGCCAGGTACAGAGGTAAGACAGCATAAAACAAGGCCCAACAAAAATAAAAGGCATAAACATGTGATGTGTTTTTTCTTATTTTATTCCTTTTTTCCCCCTCTTGTGTTATCTCAGGGTTCATTTCATGTACAAGCTCAATTCAATTACAGGTAATGATTATCTCTACCTACAGCTGATCTACCCAAAATGTCGATTGCATACATGAGGCCTCTCCCACTCTCACTCACTCTCTCTAATTCTTGGCAAGTCTCCACGGCACATGAGACTAAAAAGACCCGCTGGCTGAAGCTTTTTGCCCTTTTACAAGGCGGACTAAAGCTAAGCTATACCTTGGAAGCTAAGCTAATGTAAAACACCCCTCTGACCTGACCTGGCCTTGACAGCGCACACGCACACGACGATGCGATGTTGTATCTCCACTGATACAGTAACAAAACAAATCCACTTTCTCTTGTTGTTAAACGAGAGAGGGAGAGAGCGAGACCAGGATCCTCGGACCGCGTAAGTATTAACGAGAGAGGAACCTTGCTTCCGCAGCCGGGATATCCTTTGGTTCTAAAAGTATCATGCGTTTTACCGATATAGATATGGATCGTTTTTTGAGAAGTAGAAAATCATGTAAGAAGAAGAAGGCTTACTGCTATACTGGACTTATTCTAATTCTATCTCCATTAGCAATCAGTTCACAATACACTCGCTCATACGTGGTAAATTCAATGCTGCGGATCCAATTCGACCTTTGCCAACATAAAATTGAGGCCTTCTAACTATAATACTCAACAGCTAGTTCAAATACCTCATGGGCTCTTATTCGACTCGTCTTGACCACTCCCCATAACTATTGGCCAGGGGTCCAAGATCCTTGCTCTTTATTGGCCGCCCTGGAATTTTTTCGAGGTTTCTGACCATCATCAAAGCTCACGACAGGGTCTCTGTTCTAGTGAGTGTTGGTTGTTTTCTTTTTCTGGAAAGATTTGAGTGAGAGCTACGGATAATTCGGTTCGGTTCAAAGAGCCGCCGAGGTCATTCATGATTTATTATCTGTCACCCCAGTGAGACATTATCTGTCTTTGAGCACGGACTTTAAGGGATCAAGCCGCTGTCGTCAATCAGCAGGATTGACATCCATGGTGAGTGACATAACATGGCATGGTATTTGAAAGTTTATTAATGCGGCTTTACTTGTTAGTAGAAGATTGATAACCAGGCAGGTCTGTCGCTATATAACCAGATAACTAAGGATTAGGATAGCAACATAAATCTTTGGGCTAGTTTAGATAGTCCTCTGAACAGATATTTCTATAAACCTCCTCTAATGTCTCTATTTTTATTGTTACCTACCTGCGTGGGCTTCTAGCTTTTCGTCTCATCTCATCTGTTTAGCCTCATCTTGACTCCCAGACATGGATCGTGCTCTCCTCTCCTAATAAACAAAGCACGTGGACTCGCTTCACTCCACTTCTATGCGGTAATGCCGGACACTTGAGATGAAGATCTAGAGAAAAAAAAAGCAAAGAATCTGGTCTATCGTTATATTGTCTGTTTTGTTTGTTGACTTTGACTAACTAGAGCATAAAGATGTCTTGCATTGACCGACTCTTATCTCTCTCAGCTATCCCGTATACTCTTCCAATGACTTCTTGTCTTAAAATCCCCTCTGATTTTATGTTACAAGCGTAATGCTTGTTCTGCGTGCCATCCTCCACTTGCTTTTTTTCGCCACGCGCCTCATCTTTACAGTACTGTAGCATCAAGACAAGACGACCCCTTCTCCACCGACGATCACCTCATCCCGTGACAGTAGTACAGTGCAGTCATGTACATACAACGAGCCATTTTCCCGTATTCCGTACTCGTCGCTGTGTTATTGTCCTTATTTCTACTAATGTTACAGAATCTTCATCTAATCGTGTCAAGCCCGTAGTCTACCTAGTCCAACAGATCCTCTCCCAAATTTCGTAATATTTGCCCAACGCCTTTTTTACTATAACCCAAGTCCTTGTACAAATCGAGCCTCGTCAGCCTGCTTCTCAAGAGCTTCCCGCATTCTTTGGGAGTACATCTGCCGCTGACGTTCCTCCTCTACCACTTGCTCGCTCTTGCTGTGACTCTTATCGCCGTCCTGCAGCTGCTCGGGAGTAAACAGCGTATCCCCCGTGAAACTAACCATGCCGAGCTTATCGCCCGTCCAGAAGAGCAAGTTGTCCTCATTGGGTCGGTCCTGCGTGGTCTTTGTGGATAAGATCTTGCGCGCGAGATCGTCGGACCCTGGCATCGACGCGAAGAGTGATGCTTGGGTGGGGACGTCGCTGTGGCCGATCTTCATTCGACGACATTCTGTATATCCGTCTCGCTCAAACCACTTGATCTGACCTGCGCCGTCCGAAAATGCCACTTTGGTACCGTGGTTGATTACGGATAAGATGATGGATGAAGCTGCCGTGTAGCGGTTCTTCATAGTTGAGTTTTGTTGCACCGCCCCGTCGCTTGACAGGTCCACCGTGTCGAGGCCGTATAACTCGAGCGAGCCCTTGGTCTTGTACTCTCCGCCTGCGATCAAAGTTCGTCCGTTCCCTGATGTCTTGCACTCGTGGACTCTGTCGGCTGAAAGCTCTCCACGACGCCGTACTTCGTGATCCAACGTGGAGAACGGATAAGGCAGCGCTGCCAAACTAGAGAGCCGTGCCCCTGAGTATATGGAGCCCACAATCTTGGGAAACTGCCTCCTATCGTAGTGAAGAATATTGGAAAACCTTCCCGCCACGTAAATATCGTCCGACACCATGTTGTTGCCAGCTGGGCGAGGCAAGTGAAGGATACTCGTCGGTGTAGGTTGAGACAACGAGGCGTACGGCGGCAACGGGTTCGGGTCAAAGATGGCTCTGAAGGGGTTGTCTCCCTCTGCCACGGGGCCATCTACATCTATTTTCTCCACCGCATTGCCGTGATGCTGTTGAGGCGCCCGAAAGTCTTGAAGATGGATACCTAATGAAGTGCCGACTGTCAAAGGGATGCCATCCTGGATCTGCGATAAAGTTGTGATGGACCACTCGAAGGAGTGTCTGTTGACGACTTGCAGACGGTTAAGATCGACTTCTATGAGATCTAGCACGTTTCAGTTAGTTCAGGGCAAAACAAGTGAATGAGATAAAGTTTGGGCACTTACGGCTCTGCACGGCAAATACAGCCCTATTATTGGTGTTGTCAACACTGACACACTCGGTGACACCCGTGTCGATCTTTTTGGACCGCCTCGTATTTTGATCTCCGCGCCCGTCGAAGAAGAGGATATCCGGTTGACTCGTTGCAACGATACCTCCCCTCCTACCCCTGGCGCCGTTGATATCCCACAAACATACAGACCCGTCGTCCAGCGGTGAAACGGCTAATAAACTGCCGAGACCATCGTCGCCGTTGTTGGGGCTGTAGAGCGCCATCCCTCTAACTTCGATGAAATGATCCATCGCGCCCTGCCCTGCGCGAGGCGTCTCGAGCCAATTGATACATGTCGGCCCCTGACGTTGGATATACTCGTCGTACCACGAGACGTGCTCATCAGGAAATGCAGGGTCCCAATTGGCCATGTCCTGAAGAAATTCGAAACGGTCTTTGTCTCCCCGAGAGGATTCATCAAATTCCAGTAGAGAACCATCTTCCTCATCATCTTGGCTGTTCTTGCTCATGGACGAGTCAGGTAGCGACGCAAAGACCTTTCTGCGATTCTGAAGAAATGAGTACCATGGTGAACGCTCAAAACAGTGGCGCTTCCAGAGTTCATCATCAAGACAGACGTCTCTGAGTTTGCGCGATACGAGTTGAAGTCTGGGCAATTGATGCGGTTCAAGGTCTGAATGAGTATTATATTAGTATGCGGTCAGATGAACTATGGATATGGTACGGTATGAGATTGTACTGTATGGCGGATAGCGGGGTACAGATACTGAGGGATATGGGCTGCAGCAACTCACAGCACAAGATCTGAAGGAGGATCTCATGAGGGAGCTCGTCCCAGCGACGCGAAGATTGCGCGGTCAATTCCATTGCGCTAGACACAATGGAAAAAGTCAGTGATAAAGAATTTGATGGAACTTAGCAGAGCGGAGCAAGCGCAGTCGACAGTAGAGTTGAGATGAGTTGTGAATTGATTGATTGATGAATTGATTGATCGCCCGGCCAGTACTGATTTGCAAAGCAAAAGTGTGGACTGTGGAGAGACCGGATTAAGAGGCGAAGGCTTGGCAAAGCTTATGCAGTACGAAAATACGACTGCCAAAGTTATAGTACGGTCAAGGCCAGGTTTGTTTTGTGCAATTACCTCTCTGCTGTTAATATTTTAATGTGGGTGTAATAGTAACGTTAACAGAAACAGTCAAGAATGAATGGTTGAATACAAAAGGGCGGGTCAATGGATTTAAACCGGGTTTGTCGTTAATATAACTAATAAGCGATCGGACGAACCGGTAGTTGAATAAAAGACTTGACGCCGTTGTAATACAAAGTACAAGAAGAGAAAGGTTTATTTAATTTCGATAATAATCTAGACTAGACAGTCTGCGTGCCACTTCTTATACCCTAAATCTCGGTCTTGAATATTTTACTATCCGCTAGGTGTTCACTGCACCTATCTTGACGCTTGCATGTCAATGTCTTCATAGACTGTCATGGATAATGCAGACTACCTAGATAGGTAAGATGCGGTTGTATTGGAGTACAGGTACAACCTAACTGAGTAATACTGGGTGGCTAATCTGAGGTATATCATCAACGGAGAGGTACTGTAACTTATTAGTCAGATACCCAAGCCTTTGAACTCCAGTAAGACGAATACCTTGTTCAACACTTCATCCACTTTCGCCTCAGAGTGTTCAGAAATACTCATGAGCTCTGATAAGGGTCCACGCCAATCCTGTCATAGTATCCCTGCCACCTATGCTGCCCGTATTCAACTCTCCTCATAACTCTTCTAACTCGTTGGTGAAGACGACAACTCTCAAGTATATCTAGAATACCATAACAAGTTTCCCCGAATCTCGAAAGTTATTCTTAGGGCACTAAAAAGCTTAGTTAAAGAGCCTAAGAGAAGGAATCAGTTTATGCTGTTCAGGACCAATCCTTAGGCTGTATATCTCTCATACCTTAAACTTGATATAATGTCTCTTGAAAATAGCAGTTTACATAAATCTGCTTAAATTAACACGTAGTATAAAAGATGTCTCTCAGACTTATGCAGGGCCATTAGAGGTGAGTATTGGCTTCACCGATGTATTGTACAGTCAAGTCGGGATACATGGCAAGGCTTTCGGTAAGCAGCATTGTAACGCGCTGCGGACGAGGCCGATCTCTTCCATCATATCCAGAGTACGCTGAATATAACAGAACGTTATAATTCATAGCTTTCACTTGGGCTGCAGCGACGTCGTTCAATGGCCAGAAGCCTGCCATGTTGAAGCTAGTGCCCTGCGCCATCATATCGTTCATAAAGTTCATCGTCGTGTCAGAAAGATCAAAGCTTTCTGGAATCTCATTGGTTGACGGTGTCTGAGAGCGCGAGATGGAATTTGTGATTGCGACGGTTGGAGCATATCTGAGGGCTTCGTGGCTTGACTGGCCTTTATAAGCGGCTTGGTAGCGCGGATGTAATTGCTGAAGTTCGTCGGGTAGTTGACAGCGATACCGTAGTCGCAAGGACCTGAGAACTCGTAGCTTCCACTGGCTTCGTAGGTTGTGATTGGAGTGTCGATTGAGGGGGCAGGGCTTATGCGAAGGAGAGTGACAATGATAGTAGAAGACCTCACCAAGTGACAGTTAGCATATGTTCGTTTGCCTGTGACAAATACTTACCAAATATTTCACGTCCACCCACTCATCAATGATTACTCAGACTCGGCTTCTTCGATTTATCCCTGAAAGGAGTCATGGTGTTCCTGGTGTATCGACATTGTGCGTATTGTTAGCGGTTATCCCGTAAAGTTGGCGGAGCGCGTGCCCGAGACCGGCGGTACGCGCATACAAATTGCCTTCTTAGCAACAGCTCGTCTTGAGCTCACGGTAATTGTAACATACCTTTTCTTTGAAGAGCCGAGGATAAGTGATACCGGTTTTGTAAACGCAAGCAATGCGAGCTGCTCCAGGCGCCGGAACTCGTCGGAGTTGTCGTCCACGACAATATAAGGCGCTATCGCGTCGGTGACCACCAGGAGTACCACTTGGACGGCCAGGAGAGCGAGAGATGCAGAATGAGTTGGCTCTTATCTATAGTAGTAGCTGGGCTATAGGTGCAGGAAGGCTCGTCTCAAGCTCAGAGGCAAAACAATGGGAAGTATGTGGACAAAAGAAACCTGATCTTACCGAATATTATATGATATAAAACAAGAAAGTAACGGGAACGGGAGGCAGGACAGTGGGAGCGAAGACTTAACGTGTGCCGTGGTGCGAAGGGGCAGTATCTGTTATAGCCAGTTGCTTTGAGCTGTCCGCCCTCACTTGTCCAATATATATATGAGGCCAGAAGAAAGGGAGAGCCTGATTCTTCCAAGTTTATGCAAAGGGAGGGTAAGAGGGGCTATTTATAATAGTCCCAAGATGATGATTGCCTCTCATAGGTAACGTCAGTTTGCCTTGGTTGCCCATAGCTGCCTAATATATCAGCTTGCGTACAAGCAACTGGAGAAAACAATAATCGCAAACCGCAAATGCATACAAGTATGTTGGACTGTTTGGGAAATCTGAAATCTTCCCATACCAAAATGCTCCGGCTTCCAGAGAACTTGGACCTCCACAAGGTGAAAGCGAAGAATAGAAATTAGTATTAGATCAATGAGTGATCGTGATTAGGACTTACGATTAAAACATGAATTGAAGCAGTAGAACTGACAAACTATGTCATTCTAGTATTAGAAGCATTCCAAAGCCTCTTCCACAGTTCGGCGAACAACCATTTGGGACATCCTGAGTGATCAGGCAGCAGCTCGTTGTGATTCACTGTACCTAGAAGAGAAGATGGGCATTCTCCGGCATTGGACAATAATACCGCTCGATCGTTCTCAATCAGGTAATCTTCACACAGAAAGAAAAAGAAGAGCTCATGAAAGCAACCCGGAAACTAAAGCAGCTACATATAGAACATCTAACCCTTTATATTCGGCGTGTCTTCTAATACCTGATTGTTCTAAAGTTAGATCACAAATGCGAAGTTCTAGCCTGAAGCTCAAGCTTCCTAGTCATAGAATGTACTGGAGCCTTTAGGATAATTAACAGGCAGTAATTTGAGAAATGAACATTCTAACTTCCCCTTGAGCGCGGTGGCAGATGGTCTGCGCATGCCGATACCATAGCTGCTTTCGAACATATTCTGCCCTCCGCATACCAAGTCACTGCAACCCCCCGACGCTCACGTCAGTGCAAATTATTAATGACAAGTCGCGATGAAGCCCTCGTTTCTGGTACTTTGGCGTCTTTGGGTATACTGTAGAATACAAGAATCTGCGAAACGAGTGTCGTGAGGGAGGCAAGTTGGGTAGATTTTCTGCTATCTTCTAGCCAGTAGCTAGTTGCAGACTACCACGATAGATACAAATATCTTCTGTTCTCCTACCTTGTGCCACAAGCAATTATGAAACACAAGCTATGCTTTATTGAATTGATTCTCGCTGTTGTGTAGAATATAGCTGGTGTTGGCAGACAAACTGTGTTCACCTCGATAGCAGAATCACGATAAAATTCCACTTGTAAACTATATAACAATATATACATTGCAAATATAGATCTAAGATCGATCTCTCAAGTCAATGCAAATTAAAAGAAACCACTCGAATAAAATAACCTGGCGCATATAAAACTCCCTTCTCCGACCTGCCACCTCCTGACACTGCCAGCCTGCATCCGCCCAACAAAACTCGACGTAGGGAATAACTCAACCACCGCCAAACCAGCACCAGGCTGATGCCTCAGTCAACTCCCTTTTAGCGGCATTTGAGGATATCGCTTTCATCATAGCGCGGAGTGAGAAGGCATTTTGACCTTGCATTTCTCAAAACCTCCTCACTCCTCCATCTTCTTCAACGCATCGTCATCAACAACGACTCTTACTCGCACGCGTCGAACCGCTTAAAAGGGGTAAAGGGTTACAAGTTACACTGAATATCTATCGATTTGATTACTGACGTTTTTCGAAATATCGCGTGCTTTGAGTCACTGTTTTCGCCTTCAAATCTACTCTCACCTGCAACTCCTCCTTACCTTTTCCTCTTCATCACATCTCCAACTATTCAAAGCTTCACTCGCGCGCTCATGTCATGCATACCCGATCACATGCTATCACTCATGTGAAAGCTTCAACTATGAAACCTGTTTCCGAAAATGTAAGTTGCACACTATCTTTCTCCCCTTTCACAAGATTCTCCAACATGCTAAACTCAATAGTCGCTGCCATACACGCTGCCATACACTGAGAGCGACAATTCGGGCCGAGATGCGCGTCATGGACGTAACACCACCGCTTCTTCCCTTTCCTGTCATTCGAATCACTTTGACAAGTCAGTGATCGAAGACGGCGTTCAAATGCATGACTTTTCTTCCCCCACCCCGAGCAAATCTCGTGGTAAAAGCCCCGATCCAAACAGATTCGTCGCAGAACATCCTTCTCGTCTCAAAGGCAGCGTTGGCACTGGGCTCACACTATCCAAGACCAACAATTCATCTGGTGAAGATCAAGCCGCTTCAGAATGGGAGACAGTCGCTGGAGATGATGCGCTTGAAAGCTACCCGGAGGCTTCAACCAAGTCGCTGAGACGTCAGGGGAACTTTTTCGTTTACAATCCGCAGAGTGAAAGTCTCAAGGCTAACCACAACGTCTGGGCACCACAAACGGAGAGCTTTGAGCTTGTCTCACACTCTGGCCCGTCCGTGCGAGTGCAGCCGAGATCTTCTCCCCGTTTGCGCTCGTTCCACTCCTCATCTAGTTTCTACAGTGACTTTGGTAAGCATGGCGAATCAGGCCGCGGAAAAGACACAAACATCCACGGGAAATCTCTCATGCCTTGCGACCCCGAAGATTTCCCAACGGATAATCGCACTCAGCAAGCTACCAGGAGGTACTCCCATGCTTCATCCGACAGCCATGACGACCCCTTCAAGTATGACGGGGAAGCGTACTCGGGTTTTCTGCGTTCATCGGCCGAAAGAGAAGTCAGTGACGCGCTGCACAAAGCCGGATTAGCCGTCTCTTCAAAAGAGAGCATCCCGCGACTCCCAGATGGAAGCATTACCAGTATTTCGCAGCGAAATGCCCCTGCTGCCTCCTTCTACCATGCTGGCGCTATTCGTTCGGCCTAGAATGTCGATGAAGAGGTCAAAATTCCAGTTCATCGGAAGGAAGATAAAAGCACTCGACGTGTTCCGGTCCCCGATAGACGGCTGACCGGCGAAATTGCTACTCTCGTCAAGAATCGACCTCTTACTGGTACCGAGGGCGACTGGCAGACTGTCACCAGCGAACAAGCTTTCAACTCCATGCAGCAGGAATATCACGACAGCATCGCAAAAGGAACTGGGAGCAGCGTTGCTGATGTGTCTGACGTGACTGAGCGCGTCCCGCAACTTCGTACATACAGCTCGACAGACAGGATTATCCGCCACCCCTACGGCGACAATCCTTACGATTCGTACCATGTCCGTCGCGACAGAGGAACTGACCTTTCGGTTTCTGTTCCGCGATATGGCGGTGGACCAGGAACCTTCGCTAGCAACACGACTCGCAAATTCGTCCAGCCCATGGCCAGACTACCAGAATCAGCTGCTCGGCTCTCCAGCATCTTTCGCAGAGACCAAAATGAACAGACGCCTGAGGGTCACGGCATCCTCCTCTCAGATCTGCCTCCTAAGAGAGGCAGCTATCAGAGCCTCGACTCTGACGCAGTTCCTCCTGCAAATAGCGACACTGCAGATACAAAGTCGCCTGGCAGTCAAAAGTTCTTCAGTTGGAATCGAATTCGCGAAAATCTTGGGCGAGAGCCTCCAAAAACCCCCTTGACCATTCTTGATCAGCCACTGTATAGACATGGCATACAGACCCCCGAAGATTCCAACAAACCGAAGCATGTTCCTCATGATAATTTCCTCAAAATGCTTCCTTCACTGCCCTTCCCTCTGGTCAGCCTTCCTGAAGCCCAAATGTTGCAGCATTTCAAGCGACAGAGAGGTGAAGAGGACCATACCGAGAGTGCGGGCAGCTTTGCCGCCCGGGGAAGGTCAAACACGATCAGCACAGCTCCATCGCCCGGTCTCCCTGTAACTCCCTCTCCTCCTAAGAGAACCTTTTGGGCCATATCTCCTGAGGATGACATTGCACGACCTGCACCGACTCATCAGCCCCAGGGGTTGCGCCACCTGTTCCGTCGCCGTGACTGTAAGTAAAAGTGGCTGTGATAGACCAAATACTAACTGATTTGCAGCGAGCGAGAGGATTTCTGAGATTCTCGTTTCATCTTCTGCTATTCTCGATACTCCTCCCTCGACAAAGCCCAAGTCCAGTACTCATCGAGCATGGTACCGAGGACTGCAGCCGAGCTTCTCAACACCCCGCACCGGACTAACACAATCTCGTGGGTTCTCTTCGAGCACGAGGACTCGTCGAACCAGCAGGTTCCAACCTGAATTTGAACCACTAGACGGAAGTCCCTTCACGCAGGCCGAGGCTCGCCTCATTGAGGAGGCTCGTGAGAACATGTTTTACCACCGTCAGCGAACTGATATGGTTGCCCAACGAGAAAAGAGACTTTTCATCTGGATCATGGTCCTGACTCTTTTCTTCCCATTCATTGGCCCAGTCGTGCTCTATGGCAAACTCAACTCGACCATCTCGTGGTACACCCACGGAGAGATCCAGTGCCTCAACAAGGACCAGCGTGGAATCCTCAAGCAGCAACTTGTTGTCGAGGCCGTCTTGTACACCGCCCTCATCATTGGGCTTTCCGTCCATTACTCCACCCACAACTAGACTAATCCAGCTTTCGGATGCAATGCCGTATTTTGAGGTTGATTTTGATGTGGTTTCTGGGAAATCGGCTGTAGGCCAGAAGACTTTGCAAGGCATGGAGACATATACTGAGATGGTTGGGCATTGTGACTTGGGCTCATTGCAGAAATAACTGACTTTATTGTCTTTTCTTGGTTCCTCCGGTGTGATCTATACCTTTTCATATTTGTCAATAGCTGCAGGTATGCTGGTAGAGGCCAAGTGGTTCATTGAGGCATGTATCTTAGTTGATCCAATATCAATAGACTTGCTATTGCCAGGAACTAATGAATGCTGGTTCGGTATACTATTGGCAATATGTTGTGGCCTGTTCCTGTAACATGAATCATTAGCTAGATTGGATCATTGACTATTTGAGTACGTGAATGAATCATGTCAATGCAGCGTGACCTACGGTGAGGGGGACCTTGGTTATGCTTTCAGGTATTCGATACCGTAACGAGATAGTATTATCTCTGATGATGCTGGTGAGTTTTAAAGCCGGAAGTTGGTCGTGTAGACGACGTAGAGTATTTAGAGAAGGTGCCTTTTATACGCACCCGGCACCGCGTGGAAGGACAGCTTTGCTAAGAAGAGGAAGGTACGACTTTCCCAGACAGCTACACGATAAATTGGGCTACAGATTGATTGTGAATCAAATCGTCAAAGACTTATAATAGCGCATGACGCAGGCAGTAGATAGCAATGCAATAGATATATTAGAGAAGGCTTGTAGAAATATAGTGAAAGTATTTTCTAAAACTGACCTAAAAATTTTTATTGCTATCCTAATCCTTATATGGCGAGAGCTTTGGTGTGACTATTTTATGGTGATCCACCAGGCAGGCAACTGAAGTTGAGAGGTAACAGGTTACGAGATATGGAGGACTCCCAAAGCCGTCTACGTGACTGAAACCACGAATTCTTCTTAGCTTAAGACTGTGGTTAGTATAAGCTTCACGGGTAGGTAGGTAGCGCATATTTGTGACAGGAGCACTATTACGCAACCAGAGAAAAGATGATCTTTACTATTCTGCAAGTTCAGACAAATGGTGAATACAATTGTGCATGACTTGCCATGTCGCATGTAGAATACTCTAAACTCTGTGGTGTCATTCTGTGAGTTGTGTTGTAATTCACTGTCGATTCAATACTCGCTGAAAGTGAAAAATCTTCAGCTATGTTGGAACGCAGTTATAATATCCAAAAACACCTCAAGGCGGGTAACGGACATTCGTCAAAGTAGGAATCATGGCCACAGGTTAGACCAGCATCATTCACTTCATGGCACATAACAAGACAAGACAATAGTTGAGTAGGTAAAATAGCATCATTCCTTTTCTGCAATCTACCATATCTATGCTTAAATTCACAGGCCATTGTCCACCCTTGTAGACTCTGGCCCAACGAGTCTACAATCATCTTGGACCTTTTTTTCCATCGGCTCTCATTTTAGTAGTCATAGCCGTCCACGTCCGGGAACGGCATACCCATGAAACATGCAGAACTTTTCATATGCCTTGGTCATCTCCTTGTCCAATTACCGTTAATGACAAAAGAGAAACTCCACCTCGGCCAGTCGTAAACCCCATCGCCCCTCGCGAGGCGTCGAGGGTGCTTGGTTCTTAAGCTCCAATATCAGTACTCCGGGATATCTACACAACTGCAATCTCTAACAGTGTTGTGCATTTATCGGGAGGACATGGCCTTGGTAACAAGACGCTTGAGGGCAAGCTCCTGCTTCTTGAGGTCCTCAGCGGTGCTCTCGTTGATCTCAAGAGCGGCCATGGCGTCGCTGATGGTGCTCTCGATCTTCTCCTTCTGGCCACGCTTAAGCTTGAGGGACAGAGTGGGGTCGGAGACGATCTCCTCAACACGGCCAATGTAGGACTCGAGCTGCTGCTTAGCCTCGAACTTCTTCTGGAAAGCATCATCGTTGCTCTTGAACTGCTCAGCGTCGTTGACCATCTTCTCGATCTCATCGGTGGTGAGCTTTCCGACGGAGTTGGAGATGGTGATGTTGGCGCTGCGGCCGGAGGTCTTCTCAGTAGCAGTGACCTTGAGGATACCGTTGACGTCAACCTCGAAGACACACTCGAGGACAGCCTCACCGGCACGCATGGGAGGGATAGGAGCGAGGGTGAATTCACCGAGAGAGGTGTTATCAGCGCAGTTCGTCCTCTCACCTTGGTACACGGGGAACTGAACAGTCTGCTGGTTGTCGGCAACAGTGGTGAAGGTTCGCTTCTTGAGGGTGGGGCAGGTGGTACCACGGGGAACAACGGGGGCAAAGATGTTACCCTCCATGGCGACACCGAGAGACAGAGGAACGACATCGAGGAGGAGGAGGTCGGAGGTCTCAGCAGAGGTAGCCTTTCCGGAGAGGATACCGGCCTGGACGGCGGCACCGTAAGCAACAGCCTCATCGGGGTTGATGCTCTTCTCAAGCTTCTTGCCGTCGAAGAACTCGGACAGAAGCTTCTGGATCTTGGGGATACGGGTAGAACCACCGACGAGGACGATCTCCTCAACGGCCTTCTTGTCGATGCTGGCATCCTTGAGGACCTGAGCAACGGGCTCGATGGTGCCGGAGAAAGCCTTGGCGTTCAAGTCCTCGAAACGAGCACGAGTGATGGACATGTTAAAGTCCTCACCATCGAAGAGAGAGTCAATCTCGATGGTGGCCTGGGCACCGCTGGAGAGAGTACGCTTGGCACGCTCACAAGCAGTTCGGAGACGTCGAAGGGCACGGGCATCGCCGGAAAGATCCTTCTATTAGGGAAGTCAGTATATATTCATCATCAAATCTTAGGAGTTTCTAGGATCAGCTTTATCGTACCTTGGTCTTGCGGCCGAACTCCTTCTTGCAGTGCTCGAGGAGGTTGGTGTCAAAGTCCTGACCACCCAAGTGGGTGTCTCCAGCGGTGGCCTTGACAGTGAAGACACCACCCTGGATGTTGAGGAGGGAGACATCGAAAGTACCACCACCGAGATCGTAGATGAGGACGTTGCGCTCCTTCTCGGACTTACCGGCACCAAGACCGTAGGCAATAGCGGCGGCGGTAGGCTCGTTGATGATACGGAGGACGTTGAGACCGGCAATGGAACCGGCGTCCTTGGTGGCCTGTCGCTGGTTGTCGTTGAAGTAGGCAGGGACA